>OZ012700.1:346656-356656 GCA_963942565.1 Maea johnstoni | reverse complement strand
GTGGGTGGAATCAGCAATCTGGGCGACTGAAACTGACGTGAATCTGGCCACTGATGGGGTGGGCGAATGACTGGAGAGAGCCATGTGAAAACGTGGGTGGAATCAGCAATCTGGGCGACTAAATCTGACGTGAATCTGGCCACTGATGGGGTGGGCGAATGACTGGAGAGAGCCAGGTGCAACGTGGGTGGAATGAGCAATCTGGGCGACTAAAACTGACGTGAATCTGGCCACTGATGGGGTGGGCGAATGACTGGAGAGAGCCATGTGAAAACGTAGGTGGAATTAGCAATCTGGGCGACTAAATCTGACGTGAATCTGGCCACTGATGGGGTGGGCGAATGACTGGAGAGAGCCAGGTGCAACGTGGGTGGAATGAGCAATCTGGGCGACTAAAACTGACGTGAATCGGGCCACTGATGGGGTGGGCGAATGACTGGAGAGAGCCAGGTGCAACGTGGGTGGAATTAGCAATCTGGGCGACTAAACCTGACGTCAATCTGGCCATTAATGGGATGGGCGAATGACTGGCCATTTGCGCGAGTGTGAGGGAGAAGGTGGACGACTGGTCAGTTGTGACTAGTTGAGTCTAAGCTTTCTAATGAACTAGCATGATCAGTAATTAGAGATCAATTACAGGGCAACACCTTAGACCACTCAGCCACCAGGTCAGCCCCTCGAGTTGTAATTGGTAAACGTGTACATGTACCATGAACGGAGATTTGGAATACTTGGAGATTTCTTTCATTGTTAACTTTGGAAGCAGTGAGGAAGTACATATGGCGTTATTGATTTGCTTGGGAAGCCCTTGCTACACAGTTTCTGCAGTAGTATTTTTGAGAAACTAGCGGTACTGCGCTGTGCAAATGCGCCTACTCCGACTGAGTATAAGTAAATCCGTCAAAAAAAAAACGATCCGAATGTCAAAAAGAATGTAAACAATGAAATGGCAAAGTCAATAAATGTACTTACACACAATGGCGAAATTATTATGTCATTCTCGTCTCTTGAAAATATATGGTTTTCGGAACAAAAAAGAACCTGTGGGTAGCCGCCTTTGCATTAATAGTGACTACTATTGCCTACAATACAATACAACGAGTAACACTACCACGCTTTGATAAATGCCGTCTCTAACTTCATGAATTAAAGCATGCATGCACAGAATATCCCAATGATGGTCGTTGATTAGTCTCTGATAAACATTCATATTTGAAATGTTGTCTAATCTTCTAGAAGAAAATCAGGCAGGATTTTCTAACAATGCTCTCTCCTCAATTGACAAATAGAAACAGTGGGGAATTTCCCTCCCGTAGTAGAGTTAAATACCACTAAGTTTTAATCAAAGCAATAGAAATCACAACTGAATACTCTGAATAGCATTTCATCTATTGTCTCTCGAATGTATGTTACTCATTGTGATTGTTGGAACAGCATATTCGTTTATTGTTCTATTGCAGTAGGCGTGAAATTACCTATGCACTGGTACACGATTAGGTAATTGATCGCTTTTCTACGAAAACACTACTATGTCCTGTGGGATGTGGTAGCCCTGCTGATACAGGCGTTTCTAAGGCTTTAGGGAGACCGAGAGTGAGAACTCTGCAAATGTGGGATAGCCGGCGGTATTGCACCGATACTTCCGTTTCCGTCATAATTAACTAACTGCTAGTCATATATATATATATATATATATATATATATATATATATATATATATATATATATATGTATGTATGTATGTATGTATGTATGTATGTATGTATGTATGTATGTATGTATGTATGTATGTATGTATGTATGTATGTACGTACGTACGTACGTACGTACGTACGTACGTACGTACATACATACATACATACATACATACATACATACATACATACATACATACATACATACATACATACATACATACATACATACATACATACATACATACATACATACATACATACATACATACATACATACATACATACATACATACATACATACATACATACATACATACATACATACATACATACATACATACATACATACATACATACATACATACATACATACATATATATATATATATATATATATATATATATATCTAAAGCTTTTATCCCCAAGCTTGAAGCAATCGTGACAGCAGTAAAAAAAAAGGATCAAAGACTTTCAATAGAATAGAATAGCTGCATTTCAAGGCATGAAACATTGGCATATCCAGGATTAAACCACGGTATTTTACGGCATGCAACATTGGTATATCTATGATTAAACCATGGTATTTTACGGCATGAAACATTGGTATATCTAGGATTAAACAATGGTATTTTACGGCGTGAAACATGGTATACTAGTATCTAGAATTAAACCATGGTATTTTGCGGCATGAAACATGGTATATCTATGATTAAACCATGGTATTTTACGGCATGAAACATGGTATATCTAGGATTATATATGTAGGATTGTAAACCAAGAATCATGGTATTTCAAGCTAGAAACCATAAACAATAAACAATGATACTTAAGACGGGATGGGATTTCAAAGTATAAACAGTGGTATTCCAAGATGAGAACCGTAGCAGTTTCAGTCATGTGTGAATCATGGTTTTCATAGGTAAAAACATATTAGTAAAAGATATTTACTGATATAAACCATGGTATTTCAAGGCAAACGGTGAAATCATCTACCATGAATCAAAGCTTTTCGATGTTTGCACTGAGGCACTTTCTAGCACAAACGATTTCTTAAAGTAAATAATTGACATTCCATGGTATTTCGAGGTATGTGCCGTGATTTTCCAGACACGAAACAATGCTATTTCTATGCATGAAGTGACCTCTTTAATATCATACTTAAATGGTGACATTTCAGGCATAATCCACGATATAAACAAGCATTAAACAAGGGCCTTTCAGCATGTATTATGCATGATATTTATAAATGGTCATTGCAGGCACTTTCTGCAGTGACCACACAGATCGATGCGCTAGTTCAGGCGCGCGTGGTTAACAAAATACTTCATTTGGCGTGAGCGCCACTTCTCTAAAATTGGAATAAATGGACTAAAACGGTAATTAACCGACAGCAGCTGCTTTTGGTGTCTAGGTACAGCAACATGGTACCTTTCCTAGCGATATACATACTGAAGAAAGTAGCACCCACACACATATATATAATATATATATAGTATATATATATATATATATATATATATAATATATATATATATATATATATATATATATATATATATATATATATATATATATATGTGTGTGTGTGTGTGTGTGTAAATATAGACCAGTATATGTAGGTATGTATGTAAGTACGTCTGGGTGTGTATGTGTATAAAGAGCCATTTAAAACAGTAAGGCTCTACTAGCTGCCCATACTTTAACATGGGAAGCTTATTTTTAATTCATAAGTATCTATGTATTTCTGTTGAAAATTGTCACTGACCTTTACACACAATGGAACAAATCCCCAGTTATCCGTTAAACAGAAAGCAATTGTGAGGCACAACAACAGATACATTGCTCCTGACTAGGTGCACACGCATGACCGGGACAGTGTGGCACTTCAAGAGAGAAGGTAGATAACATGAAAGCTGTTCACAACATCATATTATTTAAAATGTGACGTATTCACGAGTGCACCAAATGTACGTCCAATATTCGTCCTTTTATTCGTAACTTTCTCACGCTATTTTCATATTAACCTTTGTGCCACATATTTTGAAAATTTTGTTTAAGTTTAAAGGGAATATTCGTCCGCTATTGTATGGTTTTGTTTAGACTAGGTTCCTAGTCCCTAAAAAAGTGGACATTCCCTTCTGTGCTGACCAAGCAGTGTGGTGTAGTACCAGGTTATGGTCGATAGATGGCACCACCTGATCCTCAGATCTCTATAGGTTGTTATAATCAAACTGAATCCTGGTGAGATAAGAGTAAACTAAATGGACCACTATGGCCACCTAGAATAGTTGGTGCTCGCAGAAAATACATATAACAGCCTGGAAATCTAGGCTAGGTTTTGTTCTGTCAGGCAGTGATAACTCTCCAGTTAGCCAGTTTGTTCATTGGGAATGATACCGGTCTGCAGCTACGGGCCTGTGATATCCTAATGTTTTCCTCAAGTAACTATTGATCAAAAACATGTAGCGTTACGCCTCACAGAAAAACCTCTATAAAACAGGTAAGTGATTACAAAAGACTATTGGAAAATTGATTCGCTGTATGTTCAGGCAAAATGCACAGCGCTTTGAATGGATTTTTTCTACGCATATTTAATAGTAGTTTGCCTTAAGATAATCCGGAATATGACTCTCCCAGAGCCTTACATACACACGGACAGCAATGCAGACTAACATACAACACACACACACACAGGGAAACACAGATACTTACGTGCATACATACATACATACACACACACACACACACATCTTTTTGGTAAAATGTTATGCACTTAATGACCTCTCTGTGCAGTTGTGCCTTACAACTCTCATACACACACATATACATAGGCGAGATGTGTGTGTGTATATATATATATATATATATATATATATATATATATATATATATATATATATATATATATATATATATATATATATATATATATATATATATATGTATATATATTCATATGTATATATATGTGTGTGTTTTTATCACTATTTCATCAGCTGTCCCATGACTTTCAAGATGATGTTACCTTCCCTGCTAAATTCATACGTCTTCTTTACGTGACACATCAAGATGTGAAGGTTAAGTAGGCTTATAACAGCTATTAACGTCATGACAACTGGGAGATTTGCCTAGTGAGATTGTTAAGCACCTTGCTCAAGATTACGTGGATCCCGAATTAATACAGTCACTGTGCTGATCTGTCCAGTTCCCGTAGACGTCGCGGCAAATTCCCTATTGCGCTACGAGTTAATTGGAAGAGAATAAGTAGCAATGGTGGCAGTTTCTTAATCTTGTATGATTGCATGTTTATATCAAGATATTCACACACAATACATATACCACAAAAGTACCCTTCCAACAGGCTGTAAGCGTGATGGCAGAAAAACATGAAAAAAAAACATGCGTGTTTTTAAACGAAGCTCTTAATCACAATCATGGATCGAACACCTCATTTGATAATGTGGAGGAAAGATCAGTGTGGACACAAAGGGTAGCACATTTTATTCCTAATATTGTTCCGTTCAAATTCTATATCCATTCCTTCCATCATGTTTTTTAAAAATGGGAAAATGCATCTTTTGACTATTTAGATTCCATAAAACGAAGTAAAGAAAAATTAAAACAACAGAAATATGTGACACCGTCTTGTATGCCAACTCTTAAGCAAATCTGTTGACACTTGATTCCTAAAATGCCTGGTCGAAGCAACCCTATTTGTTTGAATTATGATATTCAAGTTTGTTATAGAGAAAAGGGGCAATTAAAAAGCCTTTCCATGCTTGTGTGCATATCAGTGGGACCTTTCGTTATAGTTGGTCTCTTGCTCTGCTCAGTAATGACACTGCGCCGTGAGTCGCAGTCGATGGATATACGTGCGAACCCACTTAATCTGTTTATGAGGAAACAGGTGTAGGCGTTAACGTAAGTGAAGATCTGAAAGTGACGTGACCGTCTATTCTCACATTAACCCCATAAGCCACCTTAAAGCCGTATAATAACCGGCATGATGCTCATATTCCACTAGCGGGCCCTGAAGAGCATCCTGACAGCTGTGCCATCTATTTGATAGATGTTTTACGATCACGTGACTCTCAGGATGCTGTTGATAAGGATCATGTGACTGCCATGTCACATATGGATGCTACTGATGAAACCTATTGATTTAATCTACAAGTACTCAATTTAAAATTCAATTTCGTTCTCTCTCATACTTGTATGGGTGTATATATTTCAGGTGATATATATGTAATTATATATAAATATATATTTTTATTTTTTATTTTTGTAAGCTTAAAAAAGAGGAAACAGGCCTTTTTTGGTTATTTTCCTCACTGCCAGGCATCGTGGCCATGCCAATACAATACAAATATTTCTCTATGTGTATAGAGTGCATAATGTGTAATAAATTACAGTATATTTACTGAAAAGTATACTATAAACCTTGTTTGAAAACAAGTACTGCTGTTTGCACAACATATTATATGTAATTATATGTAATTATATGATATATATATATATATATATATATATATATATATATATATATATATATATATATATATATATATATATACATATATATATATATATATATATATATATATATATATATATATATATATATATATATATATATAGTGTGTGTGTGTGTATATATATATGTATATATATATATATATATATATATATATATATATATATATATATATATATATATATATATATATATATATATATATATATATATATATATATATATATAGTGTGTGTGTGTGTTATCATTGAATGCCACTGCACGCCGTGTATTTTCCCTGTGTCTGCAGTGTGTCTACAGCAGCTGAGCACGAGTGTCCTCCGCTTATTTATGATTCCGCACGAGGCGATTAATAGCAACAGCCATTAGAACTCCTCCATCTTGATGAAGTGCGTCATGAAAAGAGGAATAAATATCAATCAAATGCCGAGTTCTTCATTGCCGAATGTTAGCTCTTCCTTAACCAAACTATCCTTGCTGGATGATAACTCATTGCTTAGAGTGATACGGTATTGTCCCACGCAGCGGCACTATAGTGATACGGGTATAATATTACGCTCTAGAGAGATACGGGTATATACTGACACCTAGAGTATTCAGTATGTGTATTGGCTGTGCAGGTAATACACGAAATCATACATCTTACCAATATTTTATCGTGAAAATAGAACATAATGGAAATAAATTTAAAATACACACTAGGTATTCAGGATACTAATATTAACTCACGCACCAGTCCAATACAAGCCAGCTGGACGCAGACATCTCGCCATACACCATTTCACAACGAGGGTAAAGTATCTATCACCATCCACCCGCCGACATGAATGTTTAATTACGATAAACACAGTTCTAAGTTCAATGTTCTTGCAACGGACATCGTGGAAAACTCTTCATTAGACTCGCCTCACGCAGAGCGGACGGCAAGGAGTTCTTACTTGAATTCGCAATTTACAAACCTAAATCCACCCTAATTACTTCGTGCCATCTTATCTTCCAGATATACTCTATGTTGCAGGCTTTAATGCACAAATAGCTGTTTAAATGCCAAAATATAATTTCTAGCAGCAGTGTGTATAGAACAGTGGCCGCCATCCTTGAAAGCGACCTCCGTAGTTACTTGTAATTCGTCAGCAGAGAGAGAGAGAGAGAGAGAGAGAGAGAGAGAGAGAGAGAGAGAGAGCTGAAGCCGCTGTCAGCATGGAAGGGTTTAGGCTTCCGCAGGAAGACATAGAAGTGTCATTATCTACGGATGATATAACACGTTTGATCTCAAATACTCTAATTAATCTGCCAACTGCCTGCGTGCTGAGTGTGTCACTCGTGCGTGCGTGCGTGCGTGCGTGCGTGTGTTTGATAGTGGTCAGTTCTCTTTTAAGGGCCATATTTATGTTGGTTTGTACAGAGATGGCACTCTACCGTACTCGATGGTGATTGCAGTTAACGTGTTTATTATGAATTGCGTCGCTGTAGGGCGTATGGTATATTGCCACGTTCGTGTCGGTTGGCAATATAGTCTGGGCACAGGAACCGTCGACAGTAACCAAGCCATATATTTTGTTGTGATAACATTTCCTCTTCATATCTTCTTCGCCACGGAATGCCTCTTTCAGCGACATTTTGCCAAGAAAGCTGGGGGATTTTGAGAACTAAAGGCATAAAGGGAACTATTCAAGGCACTGGGCGACTGTACGGTCTGTGAATTTAGCGCACGCCGTGTCAATCTGATGTTTTACTCGCAACTGACTTAAACGCTTTAATCTGCGATTTCATTACGCTCGTCATTTTAAATGTCATATCACAATAACCTTTTCTTTATGTTCATTCAATATTTCTTCAATTTATCGAAAAAAGAAGTTTTTAAGAATATCAGCCAATCAATATTACGTGATCTATTTCATATGCTATTCCAAGTGATGCCAAATTCAAATTATCTCAGTTTTTAAGTTGCAGGTTCCCGGCCATTTGCTTATGCTTTAACTCGGTTATACCATATGCTCCTGGGATGAAATGGCTAAAGCACGAGGCTTTTAAAACAAGACTCTCACATATCCTTTCCGGGTGGCAACCTTTGATACACTACCTATCTAATCTCTAATTGAAATACCTAACACGTTTAGGATGCGAAAAACGTGAATTGAATCATTATTCTTATATCAAATTGCCCTCACAAACTCTGAAGGATTCCTATCAAGGATGCGTTTTGTGTGTGTGTGGGTGAATGTCTGGTTTATACGTGCAGTATTCCTATGTGTGTATGAGAGGGTAGGTGTGTTTGTGTGTGTATGTGTGTGGGTGGGTAGGTGTGTGGGTGAGCCTGTCTGGTGAATTGAAATGATATGTAAAACATACAGCACTATGCCTAATATGGCGTCGGCGGCGGCAGCATGCTCGCACACAATACACCGTCGTTTATGAGAATATTCGCTGAGCACATGAAAGACTCCTCGCGGCTACGGGGCTGGCTGGGCGACCACACTGTCAACTGCGCTACTCTCAGCAGATCAAAAAGCTAATTTAGCAAAACGTAATCCTTGGTAAGTGAAATATTCCCTCTCCGCCCCCGAGGGAGAGGGGGTGCGGCTACAGACAAATCCTTGACATTTCCGGAAACGGCTGCAGATAAACTCCAGCTTCCAAATCTCGTGCCATTTCTCGTGACCACGAGACGAGATAATGCGAGAGCACTTTAAGCCAATCACGACGTAAGCGCCCGAACACGTCCTCGGTGTGTCATATAGTTTACAATACAATCAACGGATCGAATCTCGCTCAAATAGTTCTAAATTACACAGACAACAACTGCTAAATCACAAAAAGATCAAATCTGTAGACGATATTTATCAAGGAGGCAGATAATAAGTGATGCTGTGAAATAGCAAGTGATAGGTTACGATTATAAAAAGCCAGAGTCGCCGAAATATACATAAGTGCGACATATCACAGGCACCGTACAGTTTAATAGTCAGTGACGTATTTCAGATATAGGATCTTTGATCACTTTAAGCTTGCCTTATATCTGCTGTCGATCAGTACATATGCCATATTCTGAAAGAGGCGTGGTCATTTCAATGGACTCCCTATATGCCCCGCCTATTTTGTCCAACATTTTTGGATGATGACGTCAGGTTCGTTGATTCTGACGTCATACTGCAGGAAATGTCGTTGTTGATACATGTATTGAAATGCAGCACTCATTACGGAATCCTGCCACTCATTGAGTGTACTCGTTTAAAATGCACAGTGGAAATAAGTGCGTAAAATGAAAGGATCCTCCATAAGATAAGATAATCTTTGCAGTTTTGTGACAGGTCAAGTCATATTTCAATTTTTTCTGGTCTATTTCATTTATATACAGCCGCTCCACGGTCATGCCAATGGTCACGTGACAACTTGGAGCATGACGCTCTTGGCCGTCATTACGTCACAACGTGCGCGCGCACGTTAGCATCTAGAGCAGTACTTCACGTCACCTGCAGCACAATGTTAGAACATCATAACATAGCGATATTCAGAGAAATATCCCGAGATTTGTCATTCCGGTCAATCCATTTCTCTTGAAATAGGAGTATTTGAATTTTACTCCTTTACTGCGATATGCTAGAAGATGTTCAGGCCATAGCTCCACGCAAAATGGGTTGTAAGGGAAAGAAGTAGACAGTAGTAGTATATTTATTTGCTGTAAACATCATGTTACAAAAATACATACTCCTCGTCAACATACTGACGATAAACATGTGAGGCAAAAAGCACTCACGTGAGCCAAAG
>OZ012700.1:227075-346456 GCA_963942565.1 Maea johnstoni | reverse complement strand
TCCCTATCTAGTATAGGTGCAGGCTTCTATATATAATAAAGTAAAATCATAACAGAGCCTTGTGGCTAGGCTACAGTCATCTGTACTCGAGAAGTTGTGAGATAAATGCCAATTTAGATGCTCTGCATGCTTAGTAATTAAGGTGACAGGAAACACAGAGGGAAAAACTACTCGAGACCTGGAAAAATCAAAACTTTTCATCTGCGCTAGGGAGCATAGGTTTTAGGAGGGGGGGAGGGGATTCAATAGTGTGCGAAAGAGAAATATCAACCAGAGTAACACCCACATGTTCCATGTGCATGCCTCATTACCAAACTATCTTAAGATGTGCCATAGATTCAAATCACTCCCAACAGAAAACTTCGCGACTGATAAGGTCAAAGAGCTCATACCATAAAAGAGCGCTTGCTGAGCACTTGCTGTGGACATCAGTCTCAGAGATTAATCATTTCTAATACCATGTCCTTCCTGTCTCCTCGGATAATGTCTTATATATAGAGTCACAAAAAAGCCGTGAAATGCATTAAGCCTAGGCAGTGAAGGGTTTTGGTATATTTTTGATTATCACTCATTTGATACTAAGAAGTTTCTTAAAAAAGCGTTATACATGTATGTTGATTTGTCAACAAGCGCGCGTTTTTTTTAAATATAAAGCCACTAATAATGTCAGCATTAAAGTGTTAACGTAGCATTCTAATTATCATATACCTTGTGACCAGTTGCATGAGTTTCAAAACCAAAATGTGATATATTCCAGTATATATATATATATATATATATATATATATATATATATATATATATATATATATACATACATACATACATACATACATACATACATACATACATACATACATACATACATACATACATACATACATACATATATATATATATATATATATATATATATATATATATATATATATATATATATATATATATATATATATATATATCATCTTCATAAGGGATAAACGGGCTTTCATTCCCTCTAGGGTTCGTTTTTCGTCGAGCGTGGATTCTCTATTGCAAGCGAGCGTTAAAGCGCTGTGGTCTATATATATACCGGTATAAGGGATAAACGAGCTTTAAGTCCCTCAAGGTAGCTTTTCCTGTGGCGTGTATTCTCTATTGCCAGCAGCAAGAGTGAAGCGTAGTTGTGTTGAGGCGTCTGCCGCTGGCGGTGGCGTGGTTCCTCCCAGGCCCAGTGGGACGACTGGACTCAGGATCAATGGCCGAGCACTCAGTCGCCAGGTCACGTGTCAGCAGTTCCACACGCGCTGACTCCTCGCGGGAACACACACCTCAAACTCATCATCCACAGATAGAAATAGACAAACGCTGATTGACCCTTCCTTTTGGGACTGGTGCTTTCTCAGAGAGAGAGAGAGAGAGAGAGAGAGAGAGAGAGAGAGAGAGAGAGAGAGAGAGAGAGAGAGAGAGAGAGAGAGAGAGAGAGAGAGAGAGAGAGAGAGAGAGAGAGAGAGAGAGAGAGAGAGAGAGAGAGAGAGAGAGAGAGAGAGAGAGAGAGAGAGTTTATAAAGAAACTGGTATTTTTCAGAAATGGTAATTGGACGTTCTTTTTTTTGTAGGGTTTAGCAAAAAAAATGTTTCAAATGTCTGTCGAGTTATGTTCCAATTTATCTGAAGTAGGGCATCTTGTTTCATCCTCCCTACCCAATTCGCCGCCTGGTTGCTATACAAACGTGCGGCGTTATGGAGTGCTGTTTTTGATGACTCTGCACCCGAAAGACCCATTTTGATTATATCTTAACAATATGCCCCCAGCTAGTCAAACCGACTGAAAGCCTAATCATCAAAACGATGCTTTTTTACGCTACAAGGAGCTTTAACATAATTGTGATACTTAGTTTTCAAATCATGCTTGTTACATTATGAGCTGCAGGTGCGTATGTAAAATATACTAAGTTAATCACCAGTGATGAGGTACGGAGAGTGGTGATTTACTAAATGAGATATGGAGAGCGGTATTTTAACAAATGAGATGTGGAGAGTGATAATCATTTTACCTTTTTAGCTATATATTCAATAAATATATGTATGGACCTTATTAAGCGGACCCTAAAGGTTCGCATACATATCTGCTTAAACGAGAGTGATAAACTTCAAGAACATGATGCTGTCCTTCTTTTTCTCTCAGTGATCCCATGTGGGGAGATTTTGTGTATTGCCATTAGCTGGCCCAGATTCTGGCTTCAGCCATGTTTTTCAATTGCTAACAACTGTGACTAATTGAGGGGAACTGCTCACTTCCTGTACCTACTAATTGATCTTGCATCATAGACTGCAGTGCTCTTCACAAGAGCTCTATGCAAAGGTTGCATGGAAAACTTGTATCAAACGAAAATTGTAAAATCATGTGCAGCAATTGGCTGTACAGAAAGACAGAGCAGTGATGGTTTCTTTAATAGTTTCAACATGATTAACCGTCCTTCAGTTGCTTTACTAAAATAAGCACAGGTATATGCATCAATTTTTTGAAATCAAGCCAGCATGACAACGGTTAGTATCTTTCCCTATCCTACAAAGTTGACACAGCTAAGGTTATTGGCATTCATGACTCCATTTTCACGGAGAAGAAATACGTTTTATAACAATACTTCAATAAAGAGCAAGGTTGAAATCAAAATATGTTAAATTGCAAGTAACCCCTTAAATCAATAAATCAATATATTTCATTTACTCTTTGCTTACCTTCTCTTAATGTCTTATTTGCTTTTGTATTCATATTCCTCATTATTTTGATCTGGTGTACAGAATAAAGCAATACTAACTGCACATCTTCATGGTGAATGTCCTTTTAGTTGGAAAACAAACAATGGATGGAGATTTTGGGATCATTAAACATCGTAAGTACCTAATCATGGTCATTATTTATCCATATAACTGAGAATAGACTGTTTGTGATTGTGTTGGTTGTCTGACAACTGGCTGCATCCTTGCAATAGGGGTGCTTCACATATGCCAGCTTGCCACAGACGGCTGGGACAAATAACCCCCTGATGTGCTGCCCCGCAGGCATTTCTCTAGCATCAACGTATTGTACACATCTTACAACCTTTCTCTAACAAATATTTGATCATTTTCTCAATAACCATAATGAGGATTAACTGTTTCTAACGTGGCTGCTACAACTCCCTCAAAACCTTATAAAAGTTCATCAAGATTTACCTCAGTACCAGTGGCAACTGCAGCCTGGCACATAGATACCAAGGTTGCCTTCCACAAATCATTGATTATAATACTACATACACGTATATCGAGAAATCACTGTAGTTTAGGCACTGTCTGTGATTGGAAGTCATCCTTCTCTCCAAGGGAAATGAAGTAGACTAAAACAAAATCCTGATTGGCTATGTGGAAGGTGGATGGCAGGGAACAGTTAAACTCCTGAACGTGTGTGTTTCCTATTAAAGCATGGCAAATGGTGACCACTACATAATATTCTTGAATTGCAGAAAAAAGGAAGAGGCCAGATAAAATTAATAGTGGGTATTTTTAAAAGAACCCAGGAGACGTGGAATAGACCAGACATTTTAAAATAGGAAATTAAAGGTCACACTCGTTTATTTTACTTCCTTTGCACAATTATGCTTGCTAAAGTACAAAGAGGATAATTCTTTCAATTTGCCACTAAATACCAGATTTTAAACAACGTAAATTGATCATGAACGTTGGAAAAAAGCTATTCTGTGATGCTTTGCACACGTAGTAAAAGAGTTCATAGCTGGTGTTCGTCCCAATCTGCTGGGACATGGTCTCATGTTAATTTGGCCTATCAAGGCTCATTCTAATATCAAGGTCTCCCATGAAATAACAAAAGAAACTAACAACTCAAATGAAAGGAAAGGGATAAACAAAGGGTGATAAACCTCATTCAATTGGCATTGCACATCTCAATCTCAAGACACAAGTAAATGCAGAAAATGTCTAACAGTACTTGGAACAGCAACCATGCTCATTTGCTTAAGTGTTTGTGTCCATATTTGTGTAGGTTATACAAAAGAAATGTGTCAGGGATATTTCTGACAGACGTTTGACTATGAAAGAAAGCGCCAGTCCCCAGTTTCCACATCTTGAACAACAAATTCATCAACCACATCTAGAACTATGCCCATACCATACACCTGATCACCCTCAGCCACTATCAGTTAAAGTCATAGGGATTTGCATACCTAAAAATCCTGTGTCCACTCACTTGCTTGTTAGGTTTATAATCAAATTTACTGAGGCCTAGACTCTTGAGTGGCTGTTATTCTCCGATTGCAATTCTAGAATTTTCTCTATGAGTGGCTTTATGGCTTATCTGCATACGACAGGTGTTGAGCTATGTTCATGAATTTTCAAATAACTCCTTGATTTGCTCTCTCCCAATTTACCCTTTAATCCCCACTCCTAGTAATAAGGTACAGAGGGCAGTAACTAATTAGATATGGAGATCGGTAATTTAACTAAAGAGATTTAGAGAGGGGGTAATCCTCTAACCTTCTGAGGTTTGTATCTAAACATAGTTAACCACCATTTTATGTGAGAAAATATGGGGAGAGGTAATACAGGGCGCGATTGAGGGGTTTGATAATTAAGACAGGTCCTTATAGAGAAAGGACATGTTCTGAGTAATAAAGACGTAAGGAAGGGGGGTACCATCATGTAGCCACCAGTCTCCATCCACCACATACTCGTGATGTAGCTGTCAGAATTTCCGCTTCCGGACTGAGACTTTGATTAATAGCCGTAGTTTCCTATCAATTAGGACTACCGCCAAACTCCGCTGGGGGCATGACGTCATCCTCTAATGAGACAGGTAGACAGAGGACTCAACTGCTACGACAGGCACCAGGGATATAAAGGGCTTCTGTGGATACTAGCTCCTACTAAATCTCACAATAGTATGGTGAAATCTGTTTACCACTTTTATAGTGTTTTATTTGGTTTATGTATAAAAGGCTGAGATTGCTCATGAGGATCTAGAAAGGTCACAATACCCATGGAAATTACCGAACGTTTTTAAACCATACATGAAGTAGAATCCATGAATATGGTAAAGGAAAAGGTTAGGTAATCGTAAGGGGTAGATGATACGCTTACAAAAGGCTGTATAATTTCTCCAGAAAGTGTTCTACTGTCTCTTGGGCAAACAGATAACAGTTTTGGAAATGGACAAAATGTCACACATCTTGGTAATTGCAGGTTGTCACACCTGCAAGATGTATAGCCAGTGTAGGAGAGGGTGTAGTTCTCCTATGGCGAGTTTTTCCGCTTTAATTACGGTATCGACAAATTTCTAACATAACGATCAGGATTACTTTCAGTAAGGCCACCTCAACATGGACCACTTTACATTTCGAAAAATGTTTGTACATATTTGTTTGCATAAAAGCTTCTTCATGTTATATCTCACTTACTGTTGGCAAAGAGCCTATTTGCACACGTTCGCTTCTCTATTTTACTTTTCGCTAGATATATTTGTAATATCGATTTTTCATCACTTCTTCTGCCATATATTGCGGTTAATTCATGACTCTTTCCGCTGGCCCTATGAGCAAATTCTAAGCTTTATCAATTACTTCTGCATTGTTTACTTGGCGAAGCAGAAAAATGCAGTTATTGAAAAATGTAATTGAATAAAGCCATGAGAGCTTTACAACGTACTTATAGTAAATGGTCTTCATTTTCTCAGCTAGAAATACTGAATAGATGAATATTTGACGTCCTACATTACAGACTGTTTATTCAATAACAAACGGTTTAGGACCCGATACTGTGGACGTCACCTCATGCAGACAATGCTGTTATGGCAATAACTCGCTCATACAGAAAGTCCGTAGCTATGTATCCTTAATAAGATATCTCCTTAGGTGCTCATTCAGCATATGGGTATTTCCAACTTCACAACCTCCAATACAAGCTCTCTATTATCATTACACAATCATTTATTGTCAATTTTGTATCGTTGTATGATTGAATATTTTTCGTACCCAAAGGTATGGTCAATAAAGATATGATCACCATTATTATTATTATTATTATTATTATTATTATTATAAGTAGTAGTAGTATCATTATTATCACCACGTTGGTATGTTGCTTTCCATACAGATCACGTGCTCATCACAAATAAGTCGATCACATTTGACCGCAGCAGACATCATTGTCGTGATAATGTGGCCGGCCGTCAAGGAGTTAATACATATGTTAGTAGTTTGGTCCCTATATAGTAGTCCATGCTGGCCATCAAATGGTTAATACATGTGTAAGTAATTTGGTCTCTATGACCATCAGTGGGTTTATAATATGTAAATAGTTTGGTCTCTATGACCATCAGTGGGTTTATAATATGTAAATAGTTTGGTCTCTATGACCATCAATGGGTTTATGATATGTAAGTGTTTTGGTCTCTATGACCATCAGTGGGTTTACACTATGTAAGTAGCTTGGTCTCTATGACCATCAGTGGGTTTACAATATGTAAGTAGCTTGGTCTCTATGACCATCAGTGGGTTTACAATATGTAAGTAGCTTGGTCTCTATGACCATCAGTGGGTTTACAATATGTAAGTTCTATTGCATAGCAGTTAATGACTCTCCATCTAGTCACCGTTATATATGATTTTTTGTGTGCCAAATGCTATGTAATACACATCTTACTAGACCGAATAAAATCAAATCAAATCAAGTGTTTTGGTCTCTATGACCATCAATGGGTTAATGGCACCCTCGAGCTGCTCGCGTAATCTGCTCAGTAAATACCTCTGGCGCAGCTCCTTCAAATCTGCTCCCTACACCGTGTTTACAAACAAGATAACGCAATCACAGCACGGTCACGTGTTCTACCTGGCCGTGAACTGAGGAGGGGGAGGGGGGTAACCCGCTGGTTGGAAATAATGGCTAGATGCTGCGATTCATACCATCAGCCAATAAAGCATACAATTGTAGAATGTTTCATGGAAAATTATTGAGTTGCTTTTTTATCATCACTTCATCAATCGTCTTCCCAATTTTGGTAAAACAATGAATATTGTCAAAACGAGCCTATTGGGCCTCTAGGTTTGAAAAGGGTTTTTACACCTATGGACGGCTGCCTTAATTAAAAATAATTCTCCTTTACATATAGGACCAATGCAAACAATTTCATGGCCACGTTTTTGCCCTGCATGAGCGTGAAAGTGTTAAGGGCGCATGCGCATTGACTGACCTGTGTATTTCTCCAGCAGGTGGCGCGTGTCTGGCGGGCTGGCGTAGTCGAAGGCATCGTTGGTTTCGTTGTCCTGCAGGACGGGGTCGGCGCCGTGCTCCAGGAGTAACTCTATGACGTCCAGGTGGGAGCGAGGGCACACGCGGCACGCCAGCATCACTGCCCGGATGTGCTTATTGTCCGGCGCGTTCACGTCAATCTCCTCGCGGATCAGCCGCTTAACGCACAGTCTGTGAGGAGAGTCCGTTAAGAAGCAATGGTGCAGCGCGTGGCGACCGTCAGTATCCAAGGCGCCGACCTTGACCCCTTGGTTTGCCAGGAAATTCACAATGTTGATCTGACCGTTTGCGCATGCGTACATGAGGGGCCTGATACCGTACTTATCCTCAGCCTCCAAGATGGCGCCATGCGAGGTCACGATTTTCAGCAGTGATTCGTGTCCCTTAATGGCACAGTAATGAGCCACTGTTTTCCCTACGTTATCGCAGGAATTAACCCTGGTTTTCTGAAAGTCATTTTGTAGTAAATATTCCGCGATTTTTAAATTTCCCGTATCAGCTGCTGCCATTAGTAGCGAGCGCCCCCTGGCGTCATCGTCTAGCTTGGCCCCGTGAGACAAGAGATACTTTATTGCTTCAAGGTTGGAGGATTCCAGTGCATAAAATAACGCATTCTTTTGCTGTCTATCCTGCGCGTGCACATTCACCATCACCGTCTCCACCAGGTACTCCACAAACTTAAGGTTGGGAGTTATGCAAGCTTTCATAAGGAGCGTAGTACCCTCGTTATCACCATCATCCTCACTACAGTAAAACTTTCCAAAACGACTGAGGGAGTTGTAGTCGCCTTTGTGTATACAACTGAAGAGGAAACTGCGACCCTTGTCATCCTTTGCATTGACGGCTCGCGTCAGGTCTACAGAGTTGTTGATTATTGTCTCCAGCACGTCCTCCTCCCCCTCATTCAGGCACTGTAGGAACAGGCTCTCGCCCTGCGCTGACACGCTGATATCAGATCCCTTCTCCAGCAGCGTGTTCAGGATCTGTTTGTGTTTCCCGCGCCACGCGTAATCCAGCGCGTTCTCGCCAGCCTGGTCACGTGACTTCACGTCTAGCTCCAATTCGCTGAGGTGGTCCAGCAGGTACTCCACGATGGTCACGTGACCACCGAGAGCGGCTTGCATCAGGTTGGTTTTGCCGTTTTTATCAGATACACACGGGATGCCACATCCGAACAGGAAGTCAAGCATGGCTAAGTTTCCGCCCTCGATGCTATAAAACAGCACATTTCTGCCGTCATTATCCTGCTGATAAATGTCTAGTTTTAGGCGGGAGTCGTTTAGAATCAGATATTGGGCTATATCAATATGACCACTGAGCGCAGCCTGCATCAGAATAGTCCTTCCATAAGAATCACTCGTTACCGAGATTCCGTGTTTTATAAAGGTTTTCAGCAGGTCTATGTAGCCCCCCGCGATGCAGTAAAACAATGCATTGCTGCCGTCATTGTCTTTGTCGTTAAGGTCAAGCCCGAGGTCGTCGGCGGTCCTGAGGAGGTAGTGAACCAAATCGGTGCACCCTTTATCCGCCGCTTCTATCAGAACCGTCGCACCCGTGTTAGAACGCTGTATCCTTGCGCCACGCTTCACCAAAAACATAAACACCTCCACGTGCTCCTTCTGCACGCAGTAGAAGAGCGAGTTCCAGCCGTCGTTGTCTCGCTGGTTCACGTCCAGCGAGAACTTGTAGCAGTTATCCAGCAGGTACCGGACCATGTCCATATCCCCGCGGGCCACCGCCTGCATGAGAATCGTTCGCCCGTCCTTGGCCGTTTCTATGGGGGTCCCCATGGCGTAGAGAGTTTTGAACAGTGGGAGCTGCCCGCCGGCCACGGCGTAGAACAAGACATTCCAGCCATCCTTGTCCATCTGCTTGATGTCGATTGCATATTTGGCGGCGTTTTCCAGCAGGTGCTGGGTGAACTCGACCTGTCCCTTAGCGACTGCCTGCATGAGCGGCGTGATGCCGTCGCCACTCGCCTCCACTCTCACTCCCAGCTCCCTCAGCAGGTGGAAGAGCTTCAGATCGCCGCCGGTGATACAGTAGAACATCGCGTTCCTCCCCTTACTGTCTCGCTCGTTC
Organism: Maea johnstoni; assembly: GCA_963942565.1. Classification (NCBI taxonomy): domain Eukaryota; kingdom Metazoa; phylum Annelida; class Polychaeta; order Spionida; family Magelonidae; genus Maea; species Maea johnstoni. The sequence goes on along the minus strand of OZ012700.1, from coordinate 337,093 downwards.
ACGTCAAGACCGAACCTCATGGCGTTACCTAGCAGGTGCTTGACCATGGTGGTGTTGTTCTTCAGGGTGGCCACCATTAACAGAGTCCTGCCGTCGCTAGCGGGTTTGATCTCCGCGCCTTTATTCACCAGGTATTCCAGCAAACCCACGTGGTTCCCCTCGCAACAATAGAAGAGCACGTTCCTGCCCGCGTGGTCTACGTCATTGACGTCACAGCCCAGCGACCCCTGATTCTCCACCAGGTACTGCACCATGCCCACGTGACCGTGGTGCACGGCTTCCATCAGCACCGACATACCCTGGTTGTCGGGTGCCACGGGAGCACCCTTGCTGATGTGGTACTGCATGAGCGCGAGGTGACCCCCCGCCACGCAGTAGAAGAGCACATTTCTCCCCTCAGAGTCCCTACTCGCGACGTCAGCCCCCTTGCTCACAAGATAACGGACGATCTCAGCATTATCAGCGTAGGTGGCTATCATTAGACATGTGGTCCGTCTATTGTTGGCGGCTTCAGGCTCCGCGCCGTGCTCTACGAGGTACTGTACCACAGACAGGTGCCCCTCAAAGCAGGCCTCGAAGAGCGGCGTGTCTCCCAGCGACGTTTTTACGTTGACGGCTGCGTTGCCGTTCTCTATGAGGCTCTGTACCATCCTGTGTTTGCCGCACATCGCTGCCAGGTGCAGCGGCGTCACTCCGCTGTAGCGGGCTGGCTCATTGGCGGGATCCTGCACGCGCTCGCACGACTCATCCACGGCGCTGCCCGCGCAGTACTGCAGCAGGTACTCCAGCACATCCGTATACCACTCGCTAACTGCCAGCACCACCGCTGTGGGGCGCTCCACGTACACTTCCTGCGTGCTGCTCGGCCGACGCACCATCACAGTCTCGCCGTCCAGCCGCTGGCTCAGCAACTCTCGCGCCTCATCGCGAGATCTGAAGTCCAGGAGGAAGGAGAGTTGGTCCATGTTGCCTGTCTTGATGGCGGCAGTGATTTTGGCCAGCGTGTCGTCCATAGCTGTGCTGTAGTCGCACCTGGCCCGCTCTACAGAAGGTGACGTACTGTATACAGCCGTACGCCGCGAATTAGGAGCGTACCAAAGTCTAGTGGGTACGTGATAAGGACATTAGTGTCAACCACTGAGGCAAAGGTTGCAGGTAAATCACTGATGTCGAAGTCCGATACTTATCGCGCAGGTTGGCTGCTTAACCCCTATCTCCCTAAACCACGGGATTAACCCTTCCCTGCCCGTGCCTTGGCACGATAGATTGAAACTGTCAGAACCTTTGTATTATTTCCCCTTTTGAAGGGAAAGCCCCTTAAGGTGCAGCCCCATAAGGTGCAAATTTTGTTTCTTCTTTTTGGTTATATTTATTTTTGTTCTATAGTTCAATATGATTTGTGAAAGTATTTGTACACCTTTTGTAACCATGTTACAGCAAATAAATGTACTACTACTACTACTTTGGAGACTGAAACGAAATATTGAATGCATATTTTCGAAGTGCCGTCATATTTCACCTTTTTCAAAGTAAAATTTACTTATCGGATAGTATGTCTGCTAAACCCTTATCTCCGAGAACCACAGGATTACCGCGTGAACTCAGTTTAACCCTTCCCAGACCGTGCCCGGGCTGACACGATATATTTCATATTGAAAATATTGGAGACTGAAATGAAATATTAAATGTACCTTTTCGAGGTGCAGTCACATTTCATTCTTCTAAAGTTAAAGTATACTAATCAGACAGGCTATCTGTTTCACCCTATTCTCGCCAGATCCCAGTATTACCGCCGTAACCCCGTCCGTCCCGTGGTCTGTTCAGCACAGCTATCATATTGAAACTATTGGTGACTTGAATACATTACATATAACTGAGTGTAGTCAAATTCCACTTTCTTTTCTAATTGAAAGTTTACTTATCGGATAGATTGTCTGCTTAACCCTTGTGGCCCCAAATTCCAGGTTAATCGTCTTAACCCCTTCCGTCCTGGGGTCTGCCAGGCTCAACTATCATATTGAAACTATTGGTGACTGGAATAAACTACTCAAAACATATATCTCTGAGATGAAGTCAACTTTCAACTTTTCAAATTATTTAGTTGTTTCCGAATTTTCTGAGGTTGATTAAAAGAAAAGCAGTTCCCATCTTTATATCACACTTTACACCATGTTAGTATGGGTGTCTTAGACAGGGCTGCATCCTGCTTTCTTTCACATTCCGAATCAGACATTTCGCCATGACGATTCTCGGATATTCCTTAATTTATTTCCTTTTTTAATATTAGACCACCCGGGAGAGGGTCCGCGGGAAGGAAAAGTGGTATGTCTATTTGCTTATAAATTCATTTGCAAAAATTCATACTGTGTATACATAGAAATCAGATAAAAAGTAAGTGATTTGTAGCATAAGAAACCAGAAACTAATAATTGGAGGGACAGGGCAACGAAACAGAAATAACTTATTTGGCGCATATAACCCCAGGGGGTAATTTAAAAACTTAAAATATTTCAATGTGCTTGCTATAGCCAGTAAGTAACGGAAGACACACATTGGGAAGAAGTGTGCTAGCTTCAGCTATTGTGGTGAGATATCTCTGTTCCTGACAATGGGCAGATCAATTGTTTCCGTTCTGGGCAAAGAGTCGGCGAGTTTGGAAGACGATACTTATTTAAAGAAAGGCATTAGTAATGAGTTCATATCAATCAATTTCCTTCTCTAGTTCTTACACAGTCTGGAAAATTCATAATGCAGTGAGAGCAGTCGAAGGGGAAATGGGGGGAAAGAGCAACTTTCCGTGAAACAGTTGTGAATGTATTGCCTTGTTATCTATATGTTGGTAATGGCGTAAATACATATACATGTACACACACACACACACACACACACACACACACACACACATATATATATATATATATATATATATATATATATATATATATATAATATATATATATATATATATATATATATATATATATATATATATATGTATATATATACACATATCTATCTATCTATCTATCTATCTATCCATCTCTCTCTCTCTCTCTCTCTCTCTCTCTCTCTCTCTCTCTCTCTCTCTCTCTACATGTACACACACACACACACACACACACACACACACACACACACACATATATATATATATATATATATATATATATATATATATATATATATATATATATATATATATATATATATATATATATATATATATATATATATATATATATATATATATATATATGTATATATATACACATATCTATCTATCTATCTATCTATCTATCCATCTCTCTCTCTCTCTCTCTCTCTCTCTCTCTCTCTCTCTCTCTCTCTCTCTCTCTCTCTCTCTCTCTCTCTCTCTCTCTCTATATATATATATATATATATATATATATATATATATATATATATATATATATATATACATATATATATATATGCATATATATATATATATATATATATATATATATATATATATATATATATATATATATATATATATATATATATATATATATATATATATATATATATATATATATATATATATATATATATATATATATATATATATATATATATATATGTGTGTGTGTGTGTATATATATTATAAGGGGGATGGGGTTGGGTATAGTTTGTCGTCAGTAGCTGCTGTCATCCTCGCACAGCGACAGGTCCATTCTATTTTAAAGCTAAAACGGAGTCAAGCGCAGAGAATGGGCGGCAGGTGTTACACGCGTTATGATTCATAAATCTTAATTATAGCAGTCAACAGCACAGGTAGTCAATATCAACTCTTATCACACCAGGCACCAACCCAGGCAGTCAACATTAACCCATATCACACCAGGAGGCATCCACAGGCAGTCAATATTAACTTTTATCACACCAGTCGCCAATCCAGGTAGTCACCATTAACCACTTTTCACACCAGTCACCAGCCCAGGAAGTCAATATTATCCCTTATCACACTATCACCAACCCAGGTAGTAAACATTATACGAATTTGACATCCATGTGGGGTTGCCAAGATGTTTGTCTACCCCGAGTGAGAACAGTCTACCATCATGGCTGGGTTGAGATTTTACTTTTTACTCTAAATTGAGACACTCGCGCATGTTTTTTTCTTTATCGTTGTTCTCAACTATGACATAATTCCATTGTTGACGGCGGAATTCTGCTCAGTCCTTGACACATTTCGCCACGCGTGGGGATCTTGAAAGCATGACGTCCTCAACAATATAGGGAATCATGAAACGGCACATTGACAACGGGTGCTAATACGTCGTCTCCTTGACAGCGGGTGCTAAAAAAACACATTGCATGGTGACCGCTGTCAAGGAACCTACAGAGACACAGGTTGCCAACAGTCTTGACACATGGCTCTCATCCAACAGGATAAGAGTATCCTCAGGTGAGGTATAATAATAACTCTTATCACCCCAAATAGTCAATTGTAACATTCTAGGTTCAGAAAAGCAAGAATAAAATCTCGCTTTTGATTAAAAAAAGTTATATATAAAAAGGTAACATAACTTCTATTTTTGCTGTCGTTATCCTGGTGCAGCCATACCACATAATGTCCCCAGTCAGAAACACGCTTGTGCGCATTCTCGTGAAATAAAGGAAAATTCGTTCACTCATGCACCATTGCCTGTGTGTTTTGGCATTGATAAGCTGCTATTCCCCACTGGCTGTCAGATGGTAAGGTTTCAGGGGGAATATAGGAGAACAGCGGACTCGCAGTCAATCAGCATTCTCCTCAGATGATAGCTCAAACACAGATTACACTCCACTGCCAGCCATTAGGCAATATTTACTACAGGATCCCTTTATACAATCATCACTCAAGAAACACTTAATTAGAGCATTATCTCTCTATTCATCTTGGCATTTGTTTATTCCTTGCTCGTGTCTTGGTTTATTCTGTTGTAGTTATATACGAGTCTATCTCTGTACTTCTTCATGCGCGTGTACTACTGATCTATGATGTCCATCCATTTAGCTATACATCTGTAAATCTTAGATACCTATTAGTTTCGTTATTCAGAGAGAGAGAGAGAGAGAGAGAGAGAGAGAGAGAGAGAGAGAGAGAGAGAGAGAGAGAGAGAGAGAGAGCATTATCTAGTTTAACACGCCGTTAGCGATGATCGATGGTTTATCAGCCAGTGGGCGAATCGAATTACGTTTGTAATTTACAGCATTCCTCACCATGTTACCCAGGAATATACACATTAACCCCCTGAGCAATCATGGGCGACTTCTCCACCATGTTACCCAGGAATATACACATTAACCCCCTGAGCAATCATGGGAGACTTCTCCACCATGTTATCCAGGAATATACACATTAACCCCCTGAGCAATCATGGGAGACTTTGGTACAACTCCCCTAGTAGTATGGTGAAGATGATGATGATGATGATGATGGCAATAAGGTGAGGATGATGATAACAAAGCGATAGTAGTAAAAAATCTTATCATTATTATTATTATTATTATTATTTTTATTATTATTATTATTTATATCATTATTCATATTATTATGATTAGTGTCATTGCATGTTTTTGACTACACTTATATATGTACAAAATCATACAGTATACAAAACATTTTTGACAAAAAGCCCATAAAGGCAATCAAGCGTTACGACAAACTTTATCTATGTACAATTACAAGTACCAAACTGTCGGAATATATCCTAATATTTATTTGAATCCATATAGAATTGATGAAGCAGAGACGAATCTCAAGAAGATGAAATAATAGGAGTAAACAAAAAGTGTGGTATTTGTAATTGTACATAGATAAAATGTATCGTAACGCTTGATTGCGAATTCCAATCAATTCCAATGAACTTGATCCTAATACATATTTATTTTAAATAGTATTACTATACGAAGGTATACCTTTAATATACACTTCATTTAGATCATTTAAGATCCCATTCACATACTTTTTTATCTTTCCTGTACCCACATTAGCCCAATGTTATATCTTGAGGGAGCCGAATCCATATAAAGCTTTGGACATTGGCAACTGAATTTGTCACACTTACTCCCCATTAGAAAGGGGAGGGGTCATGGCTCACCACCATCGCCCGTTTCAATTTGATATATAATATGTTACAGTAAGAGTGTCAAACCAGGATTTAGTCAAATCCCTAAAACGTTCAGGGAATCCTGTCAAATTCTTGTTTCACTCACGGATATGGTCCCTAAATGTCTAGAGATTTGACTAAATCCTTGAGTAATAAGAAGGGTCGGAATGATGAAATTGATAAACGTTTGACTGAGATAACTAATTATCATCATCAAGCAATAATTTTTGGCTGAGCATTGATTATTCAGCATTACTTTGTACCTCATTACTTTGATAATCAGGAATCATAAGTAGCGCTCAACTAAGCATAAAACAAAGGTAATTGTCATTCGACAATCCCTCTGAAAGGTCTCCAGTAAACAAGTCAAAAATGACCACCTATTTTTAGGGGTTTAGTCATATCCGTAGACATTTAGAGGACCGAATCCTTGAGTGAAACAGGAATTTGACAGATTCCTGAAAGTTTAGGGATTTGACTAAATCCCTGGTTTGAACACTGGTATTTATTGTATACTTTGAGCTATAATAATAATAATAATAATAATAATAATAATAATGATAATAATAATAATAATAATAATAATAATAATAATACTAATAATAATAATAATAATAATAATAATAATAATATAATAATAATAATAATGATAATGATAATAATAATGATAACAATAATAATAATAATAATAATAATAATAATAATAATAATAATAATAATAATAATAATAATAATAATAATAATAATGATAACATTAATAAATGCTGCTGCTGGTGATGATTATGATTATGATGGTGAAATTTCAGGTTTTGATGAGGTGAGAAGACGCCTATGTTAAGAATGGATGATATTCATTACACACACACACACACACACACACACACACACACACAACACACATATATATATATATATATATATATATATATATATATATATATATATATATATATATATATATATATATGTGTGTATAGCTTTATTATCGTGATATGCTATGCAGTAGACGAGGGATGGTTGATAATGATATGTTGTGCTATATAGCGGAGTGTGGCGGCTGTTGGATGTTATCAATCAGTGGCTGGCTCTGCTGAGTAATTGTAATTGTAAGTTTATTGACTGCTCATAAGTGCAAAATCATACGGATTACAAATAATATATGGTTCATAGTAGAACAACATAAATGAAACAAGGAAACGTAAAGAACTGATAAATAAACAGTAAATGCAAGAATACACTAAACGCGCCTGGCTAAGAAGTAGCGCAGGATGCAGATAACTACATGAGACACTTTGTCGCAACAGTGTATTTAAGTTTACCAAAAGTTGGCAAGAGAAAATAATGCAGAGAAAGGATGAGTAGTCTATATAATGCGCATCATGAACAAATAAACACAAAACGGCTATGTGCGCCTACTCAGAACATCGGGCTAAAAATATATGGTTATAGCGCCCGTACTGGGACTGAAGAACAACTCAGCCTAAAAGAACACAAAAGAAATACCTCTCATTTACACAGGTTGAAGTCTCGCATAACCATAACTTACTTAGGGCTGATTGCGACACGGGTTATCCGGTGTCCCTTGTAAGAACAGTTAAGGTGGATCTCTACTCAACAGGATAAATAACGTGTGTCATGAGAGAATTAAAATACATTATGTGTAGCCATAACATGAGCTGTTATCAACTACTGCCTCTCACAGCCACGTGAGGGATGCACTTTACAAGCTCATCTGTTGTCGCGGGCCGGCTTTAAGTTAGAAGCTTTTTGAAGCGGGTTTAAGGTGGAGCGTTATCTACCTTCTATGGCTCTTGTATAAATGTTACTGATTGCGGTACCCGATATCAACCATATCTCCAACATGTCCTCAAAACTTGCATATTCGGGATGTTTCCCCATGATCACATTGTAGTATTGCAGGGGGTCATTAATCACTCTATTCGCTACCTCGCTGTGGATGCGTTTGATCGCATAAAACAACTCTCGTCTCTCATCAGTATAAAAGGGACACTGCATGATGATGTGATTAGCATTTTCTAGTATTCCTAAATCACACTTATCACATATTCTCGTGCTGTGGGGTTGTTTCTTAAGACGGTAATCAGTTGATCTTAGGAGACCTGCCTCACACACCAGTGATGCCATAATCTCGCACATTCTCATCCTGGAGGGATACAGGTCTCCCAAGATCCACCAGACGAGGTAGTAGGGTTTTCCTGTTATCTCAAAAAGCAAGTGATTCTGTGATGGTTGTTTGTACATACGTAGACAATCTTCATCCTCTTGACACCATACCTTTTCCCAGACTAACTTTTTCCATTCTGCTTTAGAATACATGCATCCCATTCTAATCATCCTCATACAGGTGTCGAATAGGTCTACCTGTATGCTGGTGCTTAGAATGTCGAAAATCGGGCTACCATATTTATTCCTCTTTTTGACCTCCAAATTCTCACAGAATTCGTTAGCCCTACTCATCATGATCATTTTGCATCTGTCATCATCATCCATGACCATAATCGTTCTGAGGAATAGAAGCTTTTTTACCTGAACCACTCTGTCCAGACTCATCCAACCCATTGAGGTATAAGCGCTGAAATTGGGGGACCGTTTTGGGAATCGCTGACACCTCCTCCCAACATATCTTTGAAATTTTCTCAGCTCTTCTATTTCGCTACTAGTCAGTACCCAAAGTTCTGACCCGTAAGTCACGATGGGGACGATTATGGACCAGAAAATGATCGAGCATGTTTTGATATTGATACCTTTTTTATGTATCCCTAAACTGGTCGCGGCATTAAAGGCCCTACGCCCCCTACTGATCCGGTCTTCTGTTCTCGGCATCGTATTTTGGAAAAGGCAGTTTTTGATACCAAGGTGGTCGTATTCTATACGCTCGGGTACTTTTTCCCCGTCAAGTACAAAGTTTCTAAACTTCCTACCCCTCTCGTGTTCACGTCGTGTTTCGCCAAAGACTAGCACGGCGCTCTTCTTGGCGTTGTAGGTGTACCGCCATTTCTTTGCATGCTCACCCACAACACCAAGAGTCGCATCCGTACCAGTCCTAGACACACTAGCTGACGCCAAGTCGTCGGCGTACCCAACTGGGTTAGTGGGCACCCCGACAACGCGACAACCGAGATCAGAAGTCTCTAGATCACGTAGGAGAGGGTCGATGAAGGCGACATACTTCAGGAGGGATAGGAATCCCCCCTGATGTATGCCGCACTCCATCGTGTACCAGTCAGAGTACGTACCAGCAATACGGACTTTACACTTAAAATCCTGATAAGTCGAATAGAGCAGACGCCAAACTTTACCGTCAATGCCTGCCCGCCGCAGCTGATAGAACAGGCCGTCGATCCAGACACCGTCGAAGGCCTTGGATACGTCTAGATACGTCACCAAGACCTTCTTACCAGTGCCCAGACCGACGGCTATCGATTCCTGAAGAATCAGCGCAGAGTGGATGCAGGATTTACCGGTGCAACATGCCCCCTGCAAGGGAGAGATCACCTGCTCACGCACCCACCAGTCTTTCATCCTTTGCCATAATAGGATTTCAAAGACTTTGTTAAGACTGGTGAGCAGCGTGATACCTCTGTAGTTATTTAAATCGAGTGTGCAGGTGTTCTTTCCCTTGTATAATGGGATCTGCGTGCCAAGTCTAAAATTTACTGGCACATACTCAGACTTCACTACCCTGCGGAAAACTTTAGTCAGGACCTGTATTAGGTTAGGTCCGCCATTTTGGAGGTGCTCAGCTGACAGTGAGTCGCAGCCGGATGATTTACCTTTGTTTAATTTTTTGATGGCTTTACCCACTTCTAGCTGGCTAAGGGGTTCTTCTAGAAATATGTCACTATCGCGATCAGATGCCCATTCACGAACGCATTTGGACACCATGTCATAGTGGGCACTGTCGTACTTGGGGTCCATTTTCTTCTTACATAGATAGCTAAGGTGGTCACGCCACGCTTCTACAACCTCAGATATTTCCTGTACCACCTTGCCCTGACGGTTCTTAATAGCAATTGAGCTTGACTGCTTTTGTTGCCGTGCGTTCTTAATTAGCCTCCAAAACTTATTTTTGTCACACTCTGCGTTCTCTACTATATCTTGTATTTGTTTCCGGTCGTACTCCCTTTGGACCTTTTTTAATTCACGCCTGAAATCTCTTTTCGCCTTTTTGTGGGATACCCATGATTGCGATGAGGGATCTCTAGGTCGCCCATCCTGTGTCCAAATACGATAGGCGCGCACCTTAACCCTCTTCAAGTCACTGAGTACACCACTCCAGTATGGCCTGACATGTTGTTTGAATCTTGTCTTCGGGAGATTGTTGCTAGTTTGCACTAGCTTACATGTGATGTTGTCAATCACGAGATCTAACTCATCATCACCCAAATTTTCAAAATCAGTACTCTTTAGGAGTTCAACACAGAATTCTTCTACTGGAGTGGTGTACACAGCGCTCAAGTTCTCATTGGATATCTTATTCCACTTAATGGAAGGAGTGGCTACTGGGCTAGAGTACTTCATATTAAGACCGTCCAGGCCTATAGAGACTTGCACCGCGTCATGGTCTGATGTGTTAAGGATGGGGTCGGTTAAAACTTCACAGGACACAACATTATCTCGCATACATAGGGGTAGGGCAAGATAATCTATTGTCGAGGATCCGATGCCTCCTCTGAAGGTGTTAAGAGGACCTTTTGCACTTGCATCGAGATTGCAGGGGTATAACGAGAACTCATTGAAGAAGTTCATTATTTTCCTACCTTGTACAGTAGGTCTTCTAGTCGATTTAGGGCCCCCTAGGTGGCCTACATCGCCGTTATAATCCCCACACACGATAGAGATCGATCCCTCATCCACTTGCTCGAGTGCCACTGAGAGCTCATCGAGCACTACACTTAAATCATCTGCAGACCCAGGGGCAGGCAAATATACAGAGAAGATGTTAACTACCCTTCCGAACTCACCCTGTACGCGTATCCCACATATTCTATCGTTTATAAGTGAGGTGATCGGAGAGACTCCCCCTATAGTTTTCCTCCACAAAAGGGCTACTCCCCCTTGCCCACGCCTATAACCAAAAGAACTGGCGTCGGAATATTTACTTGACCGAGCGACCACATTGAAATCCGATGATATCTCGGTAAGTATGTTTAACTTATTAGAGTGGAGCCAATGCTCACTTAGAGCTATGATATCATTGGATTCCAACAACGAGTGCACGTAGGGCAGTGACGTCACAAGTCCTCTTGAGTTCCAGCATACTATTGAGATTTTACTTCTGCCTTCCTTATTACACATCTTGTTATAATCACAAGGGTGCGACAGTGAATGCAACAGGAGGGTGGCTATCAGGACCACTAGTAAAATTGTCGTAGGGCTAACTTTCATCGGTGTTTTCTCTGTGATCAGCGTTAAGGCAAGACATTTTTCTATCCTCAAAAGGATCGAAGCCATATGTTACGTAGATAGAAACAACCGACTGCCAGATGGACACCCTTATGTTGCAATGCACCCTACTAGCACTCATAATAATACCCGGCCTATGTATATAGAGCATACCCATGGTACTTTGCGACGTCATGTATATACTTTTGCGTTCAAACAGACAGATTGTGGTAGCGAACATAGTTATCAACACAGGCTCGTGGGTACACCATTTACATGCATAGGTGAGAATGAATATATCATAGAGACTAAGTGTATGGTTTCGCAGATAAATGGAATTGGTATCATACGACAAAACATGGGGTGCACAACTAATGATACCCGCCACTCTAATGAGAAGTGTTATACCAACAGCCGATGTGCGTACCTGGTAAATTGCTATTTGTAGCGAATGTACATTATTATTTGTGTGGTGAATATCCCACACTGGCATATTAGTCATTTCACGCAGGCAGACGCAACATGGCTGTGTGGTCCACGTCAGAGTTCCATGATTCACGCGAAGGACGGAGACAAGACTGGCTGTGAAATTGATACACAGTCCTTCCACCAGAGGTCGTGGTTTGCACTGCCGTGTACGCCAGATGTGCGAGGGCTGAGGCACGCCGGCTGTGTCGCTCTGATGGATGTTTGTTGTCGCCGATCCGGTTGATTGGTCGCGCGTAGGAACACTGGTCTCATTAGTGTAGCGGTCATCGGGGTTTTCTGCACTGGTCCTTAAAAATATAAACACAAGATTGATCAGAATCATACAGGTATCGTGGGGAAGGGTATACGGAGGTATTACATGTCGATGGCGACTGAAAATGTCGCGGCATCCTTTATTGACGGAATTCACCGTGCACCGCTTATGCGTGGCTCGCCCGATCTTGCCTAGATCGTGTAAGCGGATCTGGACCATACGCTCAAAGTAAGACCTCCGTACACTGTTCCCACTGGGAGTATACATATTGATGGGCGAATCGCGCACTGGCCATTCACATCCAAACACTAGCCTGTACAATTTATCACCATTTGCCGAGGGCTGACTGGTGAGACGTTTCCACCGTATCACAACAAGAGTATCTGACATATTACATGAGGGTACACCGATGCTGATTGCCTTGTGGCGTTTAAAACCCTGTGTTTGCCTCTGGTACGGCCGTCCGGTATATCTAAGCATAATATGGTGATTTAACCCATCGGAGGCATTATCATGATAATAGGTGTTTCTATTAAACAATGTCTTATGGTTACATGCATAGAGTGATCTCAGTCTCAAAACTAGAATATTACCAGTGGTATGGAAATCATACCTATCGGCCTGGTCTGCATTCCTGTAAAGAGATAGATCCAGCAGAGAACATGCACATATCAACAGTAATAACATGTAACGGTTGGTTTTGATTACCATGTTTGTATCGTACGAGATAGGCTTCAGCTTGCTAGGATATCGGTGAGATTTGTTCAGTAACTGACTTCTTTTCATGCAGGGTCTAAAGGGATTCGTCACTTGAGCTGCGGCCATTATCGAAAAATCTTTCCCTAGCGGTCGGCTTTCCTTCTGACCACTCTCTCACCGAGATCCCGTCAGGCCAGAAGCCTTTGGACATAAATTTCTCAACGTCTTGCTCTTTAACTACGACTTTAATGCCCACGCTGTCGCTATCTTTATTGTACATAATGACTCTCTGGTGTATGGTGACAATGTCGCGTTCCCTGCAATACCATTTGACAGCTTCTTCGAGATCTCTGTGCAACTTAAAGTTGGCACAGCTCATCCCTCTAACATACAGTTCTTTATTTCGAGAAGGGGCAGCACTCTTGATAGGCGGGAAGTCATGTTTAGGCCCTTTACCGTTACTCTGATTACCTGCTACGATAGTCCACCCTTGCTCTGTTACGACTCTAGCATAGGACTTCTTACCATCAGGTCCTATTGCTTCAGAGTCGCTAGCGCTATCATTTGTAGACTTACCACTTGTATGGTTGCCGTATGGGTATTCGGTCGGACGGCTGCAACCAGCGGCTGACGATGTTGATGGCAGACCATGTTGTTTGACGGCATTCAGTCTCCTACGTTTGGTGTCAGTATCTGGGTCGGCATCCGCAGAAGGGGCGGGTCTCAGCTTACTCGGTTGTCGTCCGTCCATAGCAGTAGGTTTCGGCGGCTGATTCGACGGTATCTCGGGTTGTCTAACGATGTTCGCAGTATTCGTAGTATCAGACGATCTCTTTGTTGACGATTGTACCTTACAACTACACTCACCCTGGCTAGTAATATCGTCAGCTCTTGGCCATTTACTCATACCATGGTTACGATTGTCTTCAATGTCCGCATCGGGGTTTAGCGTTGGGTGCTCAATGACGTTTGCGCCATTAGGTGGTTTCATGACCGCGAGAGTTACAAAATGACGCTGCATGTTCTTAGAATGAGTCTCAACATCTCGTGTGTCCTCCGCTGCGTCACTGCGTTGATCTAGCACATGTCGGGGGTTCTTCGTCCTGACATCGGACGTGGTTATCGTACCAATAGCGTTCGGAACTCGTGGTCCGACTGTCGATTGACGTGGAATAGTCAGCTTACCCTTAGCACTGCTGATTTCGTGGAGATGTACCGGTGTCGCCCTCGTGGTAACTTGGTTTCCCTGGGAATCCTGAGTTCTAACGAAAGTGTCACAGAGATCAGGATCCCAGCTTCTCTCGTCGCATCTACCGCTTTGCATGTTAGGTTCGGAGGCAAGGTCTATGAGCGGCTCGTTGGTCGGAAACTCGTTGGTAGAACGTAGTTGACCTTGCATACTAGGACCGGCTACAACTCCGGTTGCGTTATGACCGGAGTGTTCATATCTATGATCGTATCTGCCCGGATTAGTCTTATCACACATAGTTTTCGGTTCTCTTTCATGCAGCCGTTCGAGGCGGGTGACTCTCTTGGCCACCTCTTCGTACTTGCCTTCCAGTATGCGAAAGCGACTATCACATGCAGAAGGGGTTGCTCCGCGTCTTGGATTTGGTTCCATCTTATCAATACCACCTTCTTTACCAGCCAAAGAGTTATATTCACCGTCAATGTAATCTAACAGTGAGTTCACGGAGCGGGACCTACCGCGTGGTTTACCGCTACTAGATTCTTTACTTCCTTCGGTTTCACCTATTCCGCTCGGTTCCTTTGTTTGACACGTATTACCTTCATATACGGAGTCGTCTCCCGCTGGATAGCTAACGACACAAGGAATAGTTTGAGTGGCAATAGTTCTGGTTTCAATCAGATCTCGGGTGGTCGTATGCGTATCACAGAGTTTGGTCACCTCGATCTCTGGTTGTTCGGAAGTCTCAACGTTAGGTTCAACTGGTCTTGGTTCCCGTATGATGAACCTTTCTATGCTACTCTCGTTGTTCCGCTTTTTCGGGGCTGCACTTTCGTTTGCGTTGCTCTGTCGCTCGTTCTCGCTGTCAGGTATATCACGTGTCCAATCGTCGTCTTCAGCCGTGTCGCTGAAGTCATCAGGGTCCTCATTTGCATCTCTGTTGTTGCTTCTCTCGCTCGGCTTCTTCAGGATTTGTACAGGGAAACTTTCCCCAGGGGACTTAACATACAATACAAGTAGCAGTAAGTCATCGGCTATCTTTGGTTTCGACCGCCGGTTGATCATGCGCCATGTAGAGGGTGGATGGTCGGGCAACGCTGCTCGCTCATCCGCATCATTTCTGGTCGCGTTCTTTTTGCTCGTTGCTATGGTCTGTTTCTCTTCCTCCTTAGCAACGATGTTAGAGAAAACCTTTTTCCTTGCAGAAAGCAGTGCAGCTTTGGTGAAATTCGCCAAAACTTCCTTTGCTGATTGCCCGAAGTTTCCTCTGCTTAGTCGACCTAAAATCGACAATAACTTCTCATCCAACTCGCCCTTAAGACTTGAAAAGCCTTCGCTCCTTTCAGAGCTAAGAAAACGCACGTCCATCTTAACTGGTCACGCATGCGCGAGTATAATAATAATAATAATAATAATAATAATGATAACATTAATAAATGCTGCTGCTGGTGATGATTATGATTATGATGGTGAAATTTCAGGTTTTGATGAGGTGAGAAGACGCCTATGTTAAGAATGGATGATATTCATTACACACACACACACACACACACACACACACACACACACATATATATATATATATATATATATATATATATATATATATATATATATATATATATATATATATATATATATGTGTGTATAGCTTTATTATCGTGATATGCTATGCAGTAGACGAGGGATGGTTGATAATGATATGTTGTGCTATATAGCGGAGTGTGGCGGCTGTTGGATGTTATCAATCAGTGGCTGGCTCTGCTGAGTGAAGTGTTTATCTAACTATCGATTTCACGTAGTTTACATCAATACTTATCACTCCCTGCGCTGTCCAAACATGTCATTGTTCACATGCCAGTCCTGCAGACATCACTGACAGCAGCTCAACTGCAGAAACACCGTACAATGCTACATTCGAATAAGAATTTTTACCGTCACTTTTTTCATTCCGTTTAGCCTAAATCGTGATTAGCCAGTTTTTGATTCACTCATGCATGGAAGACCATTTTCTAAAGAAATGTTGCTTGGATCAATAATATTTCTAACAATAACTTCTTATTGGTAGTGTAACATTTCCACATCAGATATTCTCCAACCAATGTTTTTTTCCTGATAGATTTCTCTAGAATTCTCCTGCAGCTTTGGTTCCTGTGCGCATTGATATTGCGGGAAACCGGGGAAAACTGCTGACTAACCTCAAGTCACTGGCATGATCTTCACATGCCTTGAGGCGGATTTGAAGCCTATGAAGTGACGTTACACAGCGAGGTCATGGAGTGCACTGCCTGGAGGCAATTTAGGTCTGCCGTAACTTTACAAGGGAAAGTAGGTCACGACCACAATAAATAAATCTTTAACATCAGCAAAATTTGCCATATGCCCCAGTTAGTTACTTGTATTCAGTTCTGACCTGGACACATTTGATTCAATTGAACAAAAATCACGGAATTGCGAATTTGATTGGAGTTATAATTCGATTATCAAATTAGGAAGTTATTTCATCAAATTAGTTCATGAATAACATCTGAAAATAAATGCAATAAGGGGAACCCTGGGATGACGAAAATCACGTACTCTTTATAACGTGATGAAACGGATTGAGTCTTTTAAAGCTCAAGGGTACATACGTATGTAGTATAACCACCCGTTTTATTATTGCACTGCCTTTATCTTTACGTAATGGACATATTTTATGACTTTCCATTAGCATTTTATTACTTTTCATACATTAATTACCCAACTACACACACTTATGTATCAGTATGCTTTTGTGACTACGATTAGAGTCAATACACACACATAGATTCATACATTTATGACCTTTCTGAAAAGATCGACAGAAAACAAGAGGGTTTTAAAATTGCCGTATGTTGATAATTGGCGCTGATATTAGTACTGTTCCAGTAGGACAATGTTTATTGAGTCCTAATGGAGGTGGACTACTCGCTGGCCCTGTTCTTTCTTCCAGGCACTGCTGACATAGAATAGGATCCATTTAATTGGCCGCACAATAAAATATTCTATTGCTGTACGTACGATTACACAAACATAATTATGGCATTGAATAAAAGTTGGTGTATTTCGGTGGAATTGCAAGTTATTGCTAATTCGTGAGGTGTCGAGATTGTCCTTAAGTCAGTTTGCTATTGTAAGTTGCCCTGTCTTGTTCGAACTGCCAGATATTCCCTACCTGTTCTAAACCCCTAATACTTAATAGTTCCTCAGGATATTGTCATTCTGGATATGTACTACCTTAGCCAATAGTATATCACAGGGTAACATAGTTTATTGATCATCTTATACAGGATATTCAATAAAAGGACAAAACAGCAGAAAATAAGTACTCACAAATCACAACGGAACATAGAGTACACTTAAAGTGAGACAGAAAAAACACGAGAATATGAGAATCATTTTAACAACTCAAACCATAACACCACAAAGACTCAACTACATAAGTGAAAAATACCATTTGGAAATGAAAATGATTTTCCACATGTTTGAAAGAGATATGTTGGTGGTGCTCTATATGATTTTCTTCCAAATACATTGCATTTTCCCAAATATGCTTTTGCTTATAATATTTTCCTATCATAGTCCGACTGCTTTTGCCCGCTGTAAGTGTTTATAGGATAAACCTCCACCACGTGACCGGAAGCGCACGTGGGTGATTTGTGGACAACCCCTTTTCACTAACGAGCGTATCAATGACGACCATTACTCTCAGAGTCATTCTGAGTGAGTGTGAAATTCCCCGCTATTTCCAGAATGCTCCACTCACAGACACTTACTGCGGATACTATGATCCTGAAGTGTAAAGAAATCCTGATGCTGGTACAAAGCTGAAGCACACTCGCTAAAGAAACCTCTGCGTGCGTGCGCCCGGTTGTGGAGGCAGCCGGAAGCGCAATGTATAACTATTTATTTTTATTTTTTATGAACTTTGGGTAACCCAAGTTCGTTTATTTTATTTTCAAATGTAAAAAAACAAACATTATAACAAATATACAGTATCTCGCATATTTACCGTCCTTGTCTACATCATCATACAATATGATACCTGCCTCCTGTTACCCACAATAAAACACAAGTGGAGGACTTTTATATAAAAAAAAGAAAATAGTAACAGCACACATGTTGCCCTGTGATATCGTTACATTAGATATAGTGAATAAAATCTTATTCTCGTTCATATACTCTTGTGTATTTCTCCCATTTCCTCTCATCCATCTCCAGTTCATCATTATTTAATGCATGAATTTCTTATGATTCTCTTTCCAATTCAAGTAGTCTCTCAAAATGTCTCATTGTATATGTATTTCTTTTCCCTCTATTTTGATATATGATTTTTTCCCAATCATGAGTATTAAGTTACGATAAACAGACTGTCCGTTTCGGTGTTGCCCAGTATTAGCACTTTATGTTCTGATCTGAGATTTTGGTATCCTAGTCTTAATAGAAAGTATTTAATCTCTCTCCAAAACTATTGAGATCTTTCACACAAAATGAAAGCATGTACATTAGTTTCTATTTGTTGGCAATATTCACAGTTTTCATTTTCAGCAATATTGATTCTATATAGTCTGGAATTTGTAGCCACTCTTTCATGCCATAATTTATATTGAATATGCCATAAGTACATATTTCTGGTTGCTTTTTTAA
This sequence comes from Maea johnstoni, assembly GCA_963942565.1. Classification (NCBI taxonomy): domain Eukaryota; kingdom Metazoa; phylum Annelida; class Polychaeta; order Spionida; family Magelonidae; genus Maea; species Maea johnstoni. The sequence continues at coordinate 318,273 of OZ012700.1, read as the reverse complement.
AAAGAGAGATGGAATGTTTTACTTCATCATTTTCAAAATTCAGCGTAAGGTTAATCTCCTATATTAGAGAAATCTCTTGTAGGAGTTTGTCTCCATATTGGCCTGTTTTTCTATATATATCCCGGCATCCCTTTTTCTGTGAAAAAGCCAAATTCAATATATATGGCCTGTATGGGCCGATATTTACTCTCTTTTCCTTGCATTTTTAACGAATTCCTTTATACTTTGCTTGATTGCTAAAAATTCAAGGAAGTTGAGGATGACATGTGTAACTATACACGTGATTTAATTTTACGATAAATTCGGCAGATCTTCATATCATTGTTTTGCTACCACGGACTATAAACGCTATCTTCAGGTTAATTAAGAGATGGCGATCTCAGGCCGCCATTTTATCATGAGTCCGGAACGCCACCATTGTAATCACCAGCGCCACAATCAGCGCTCTTGGCAGCCGATCATCTGACCCATTACTCTCCCGCCAGTCAGAACATAGAAATACTCACCGTTCACAAATACTCACGGAAATATTTGCAATTGTGTTTCAACTCTTTTCGATAATTTTGTTTCCCTAGAAAGACATCTGCAGATTTGTCGGATTTGCTCGTGTATTGGTTATAGATAGACGCGTCACGTTACGCTGTTCTGGGGGGGCGGGGGTTGATCAATAGAGGATTGTTTAGAAGGCCTGAGGAGGGCATGAGGGGACACCAACGGATAACAGCACTGCCCTATAAGAGTGAGAGAAATAAAACATCTCTCTTTCCAATCATAAATAATGTTGTATTTTCTGTTTCAAACTTTAGAATGAAAATGATTCAGCATATCCTTCTGAACTGTTTCGGTGATAAGAACTATTAGGCTTAACTACAGTATGATTTTTACAGTAAAGGAGTAGTACTGTTTCGGTGATAAGAACTATTAGGCTTAACTACAGTATGAATTTTACAGTAAAGGAGTAGTACTCTTTCGGTGATAAGAACTATCAGGCTAAACCAGAGACATAGTTAAAGTCTTTGGCTAAACTTAGAAAGGAATTTTACAATGAAGGAGTAATCTTTATTGTTTTAATTGGAATGTTGTACATCTTCCCTTTTAGTTCTATTTCGGATGTCGTAACTAGATTAAAGATCCTAAGAAATTTACCTATCTCCTTACAGTAACTTTCTGGCACATGATTGAACTATATTTTTTATAACGAATCGAAATTCTGATGATCATTTGATTGTATGTCTTGTAATAGAGTTTGACAGTTCCTCTTTAACTACCTTTAAGAACCATTTTGAATGATCAGTTATGTACACAAAGGACACAATGCACATGCATTCACAAACGGATGGATTGATTTACACTGAACTAACAAGAGGTAACATTTAAAGTCGATTGTCTTTCGATGAAGACAACAAATGAAACTGGCTCATATTTATTTCGTACGTATTTGTAATAGATTATGCAAGGAAAGTGAGTGATATAAATTGCCTGTGAGCGACAATGACAAATCCGCCAGATTACTCCATTAGGCCCCCGGATTAAAAAGCAACATCCGATTATTGAATAAAGATCTTCAAAGGGGCATTACAATTGAATTCCCGGAGAGAGGCAGATGTTGGTGCCGGAATCAGTTGGTTGATTTTATCCTCAGGAAGTGGAGATTTCATTTGTCTTTTTGAAGCTGGTTCTACTGCAGCTGCTCGGATGTCACGTGGGGTTTTATTCCAGTATTTCATACAGAGACACTAAACACTCTGTTGCCTGGAGTTCTCAAGTGAGTTTCTAGTGCACAGAGGGTGGTTTTACATTTAATACGCCTCAGTGGCATGTGTGAAACATGGTATATCATTACAGTACGAGTACCATATCTTTTAAACCTTAAGCTAGTTTCCCACTATGAAGAACAAGACAAGACCTTGACAACAACACCCAAATTTAGTGTTCTTGGAACATTCCTCATGTCATTCTTGTTTATTCGGGGTTGTTCCTAGGAACATCTCAGAACATCTTGGTTGAATCCTAGCAGAGTCTCAAAGTTTTGAACATGTTCAAAACATTCGTGAATGTTCTTGAGTCATGGATCAATGATTGTTGGTCCTAACTCATTCCTAGGAGTGTTCCTAAGACATTCCTAGGATATTCGTCTTAATTCTTGTGTGTTCCGGACCAAATATTTCATTAAAAAATTCTCTATTTTCAGAAATGTCCGAAGAACATTCCTTAGAATGACTACAAATATGATATGACTACCAGAACTAAGTAGCACGCATCACGTGACTTGCCTGAAATTAGGGCACTTTATGTAAACATGGTATCATGAGGCAGAGGCACGTGAATCACTAGTTCATGAAAAGCTCCTAAAATATGCAAAAACTGATTAGCGAAAGAAGAAAATGAAGATGAGTGAGCTAATGGATGCTACCAAGGACAGCACAGGTGAATCAACATCCCCTAATCCCATTCAATGTGTGGCAGAATCTGTGAAAAAACATAGAACCATTCAAAAACGCACATGGTTTTGGGGATGGACTGTCCAAGATTTGTTGATAACATCTGTTAAGATCCTGTAGTAACAACAATTGAAATGAATCATGTGAGTATCAACACATAAAGATGTGTTACTATGTTGAAAATAAACTCATTTGAATATTGTCCAAGTGCCTTTTTGGATTATTGGCCTTTAGTCTTAAATACCTCTTAGCATAGTTGTGCTAAGTGTCCAAGGAATTTATTAAGAGCTACTTAGGAATTTCTTATGTTGGTCTTGATAAGTTTGCTAATGTCGTAGAAATGTCTTACATATTCTTAACTTACTCTCAAGATATTCTCAAGAATATTCCTTAGACATTCCTAAGACAACTTCTTATTCATGTCTTATCTTGTTCTTGCCCATTTTCGAGGTATATTTTGGGCACACATTTCAGACAAGTCCACCCCCTGCTGAGTGAATTTTGAGTTCTTGATAGTGGGAAACTAGACTTAATAGAAGCCATTACAGGTGTCTGAGCACCTCTGGTGACAGGATGGGCAGTGCCTGTGTGTTGAAATTATTGTTGTAATTATCCCGCGAATGTTGTCTAGAAAGCAGCTAGCTACTTCAGCCATGCGCAAAATGAACATCTCAGTACGATAGGCATGGTAGGGCACTTCCTGTGTCCAGCCGGATGCTCTCATCCCACACAACAGGAAGGAAGGAAGGAATGGGGTTTTACGCTGCTTTCAAAAGATTAGTTCGTATCGCGATGAGATAGAAACCAGGAACAGAGAGGAAATTCCATTCTCTTTAAGATAAGTTCCAAGGGATCCTCCAGTTGCAGTCCTCCCCAACGCCGTACATTTGCATAGCGACCAGATTCTTTTTTGTTCACTCTTTATATGTATTCTCCCAATTGGGTCATTTGGGATACAAGGATATTGCAAATCATGCCTAAATGCAGGACGTAACTGGACTGAGGTACACAGCAGTTTACATTGCTTACCCCGTTGTCAGGCAGATGTTTAGCAATGATTGATTGATGTTTGTTGAGGTATAAAATACAAATATAGATAAATACACATGCAAATACAAGGAAAACTGCTGATACATTTTGCAAAGCGTCAACAGGAGAACACTATGCCATTGCACACTAACCTAGGAAAATATACCGGGGGATAGCACCAGAAAGTGAATAATTCACTTATTCCCATGGTGGTCCCCTTTAAAAATACAATTCCCATTGGCAACACATACGTATAGGTAACGTTATGAATTGTTGATAGATGAGTATTTAATTGGCACTTTTAGGAAATGAGCAATTTGTTATTACAGGTAGCCGACATGATATCACAGATAGAATACATTAAAAATAAATACAATCTGACACTTCTTGCGGCCTTACTTTGTCCACTAGATGGAGTTTGTGAGACATTGCTTAAAATGAGATAATGTTGTGATGCAATCAGACCTAATGTTGGAAGACTCAGCGTAGCTAATTGGGATACTTCTTTGACTCAGTTTTTTCCTCTACTCTGTTTCTATGTGACACACCAGTCTATGTATTGCCTGAAATTTCTTCTGATATGGAACACGTTAATCATCATAAACGTACCGTCCCCACAGGTTGTAATATTTTTAGGGTCACAGACTTAAAAGAAGAACAAGTAGAGTGTGTTCATACTGATCATCTATTTACTTACGTAGCTCCTATCAACGATAAGGGCCAAAGACGTTTCCTGTTTGCATGCAAGTGTATGGAAGCTTCTGTAATAGTTGGTCTCTTACTCAGCTCATTGATGGCATAGTCATTCACAGTTATATGATTATGCGGAAAAGGATGCAGGCTTAAACATATGTAAAACGTCTCAAAATGAAATTAAAATATTCACACATTAACCACTTAAGCCAACAGCGGATAAAGTTGCTCAGTTGGTTAGGTGTCGGACTAGTAATCAGTAGGTCTCTGGTTCAATTCCCGGCCGGGGCACTTTGGTCTGGCCTTGGGCAAGACAGTTTATTCCATATTGCCTCAGTCTACCCAGCTGCAAAATGGGTACCTAGCATTAATAAGGCAGTGCTTAGAGCTTGTGCGATATATGCTGCCAACTGCTCTGGAATATCCTCGGGGGATTGAAATAGTTTCCGTGTGTACAGGCCTGCTAGGGGAGGAAGGTCGTGTGAGCACTTCGGTGGATACAAGACTATAAACCGAATACCTTTTAAGCCACATTAAAGTAGTCATACGAACAGCTTTGCCCTTGAGATTTCAAACACATAGAAACCTGGTCCTTGCTATAGATGTGCTTAAAATCGAGATATATTTCTTTGAACAATCAAGCACCTCGTTACTCATCACCCTTGTGAACATCAACTTCCAGATCGTTCCTTTTTCCAGACCATAAACTCCCGGGTCACCATCATCCGGGTCATCAGGTAATATCTACATTTCGCAAAGTCGATCGCGCTCTAGTTCCTGTGGAGTCAATTATTTCTGCTTTTAATACAAGGAATAATCTCAGTTGTTCTGCTTCGGCGTGTTTTCCATTAATTTTCAAGGATGTTCTAGGTCTTTCTAAGCTCCGGAATCTGGGTATTCAATAATAAAACATCGACACATCATTGTTGCTATGGAAAATGTGAAACTACGCTAGTTGGTAGATAAATAAAAGACGTTTGGCTCACTGGAGAGATTGAACACAAATAGTAGACTAGTGACACATGGTTTCATTGCTTCAAAGGCATATTCAGTAGTGCCATAAAAACAGACAAACAGGAGTATGGGTCGGAGCGTTAGATCCACAAGATTTACCTGTCTGGTGAAAAGCTACCTGTCTCTCCCTTCTGGAAGTAGTGAAAACTGTGTGAATTTTGTTCCTCGATTACATGCAATAATTCTAATTGCAAGCTTATTTACTTATACCTATTGGATTTGACATTATGTGTCCATTCACTTCAAGAGACATGTAAACAAATGTTTTCAAGTCATCAGAAAAACTTTTTCACCTTTGATATCCTTTTTATTGTCAAATTTGTCCTTGCAAATCACGGAGGTACAATCGTATATTGACAGTACATACCATAAATATGCTGTTCCTAAAGTATGAAAATACACAATAAAATCATTGAAAATATGGCTTCGATAAGGCCCTACACATGTCATTCGCTGACAAGATATGTACTATTTAGTATTTGAGATAAGTCATTTCATCATAAATTGGATCCATATCTATAGCTTTTTATAGTTTGTATTTAGATACACCACAGGAAAACGCATATCGCAAGATACTCCCAGGAAACAAAAACAACAAAACGAGTTGGTCAAACCATGTCATTTAATATTTCATATATCTTCACCATAAAGCAAATACCATACAAATACATCTTAAAAACAAACGTACTCTTTGAAAACCATCCTTAAAGGGCAAATGCACCATCATGATGATTTAGGTTCAAAATGTGCCTATACGTGTCACCTTTCAAATAAGACCACCCGCAAGTCTGTCCTCCTCAGCACTCCTCAGATATGGCTTATGAAAGTTAGTAAAAAACTGGCCTGAGTGTGGGTATGGAGGCTGACATTATCAGAAGTGGTGCTAATGAAGTGACTGGCAGCCCTGCTTCTGATTGGTTGAGAGATATCAGTGACTGCCACTGATATCTCTCAACCAATCAGAAGCAGGGCTGCCAGTCACTTCATTAGCACCACTTCTGATAATGTCAGCCTCCATACCCACACTCAGGCCAGTTTTTTACTAACTTTCATAAGCCATATCTGAGGAGTGCTGAGGAGGACAGACTTGCGGGTGGTCTTATTTGAAAGGTGACACGTATAGGCACATTTTGAACCTAAATCATCATGATGGTGCATTTGCCCTTTAAGGACAAGGTGTATCAATAAATCCCTTGAAAACAGAGTATTCAAATACTTCCCTGGCAAATATGTAGATCTTTCAAAACTGATTCTTTTCAAATATTCAGAGGCAATGGAGGGCGGAGAAAAACAAAATTCAAACTACTATACCATAGAACAGTTATCTATCGCAAGCATTAAATTTCCTGAATCTCATTGGTTTCGCGTTTGTGAGATCCCGTTCTGAAAGCAGCAGCATTTAATTCCTGTCCTATATCGCGTGTTGACTTTGACAGCAGTCGTACCATCTGCTAAAATCACGCAAACAATGCCACATTACGGCTGAGGTACTAGTAGGTATTAGTGTTTGCCACAAACAACCATGAGCATCATCAGCCATATACACATATTAACTGAGTACTGGTGAGTACTGTGTGTATTGCCGATGACAGCAAATCTCTTGGTAGCTGTTTTTGAATTGCCCATATTTCTAATTATCAAGAACAAACCACAGGCAGAATGCGAGGGGATGGATAAACCACTACAATGGGCTCCATTATAATACCTACACCATTTAACCACAGACCATCTAATAGATCATAGAAATAGTTCACAAGACACTAAGAGAATTCTAACTGGTGTTCTGATTGGCTAATCTATCGCACGACTAGTGTGTAAACTGAATTCTGATTGGCCTACAGGAACGTATATGTTGTAGCACAATTTTTATTTTCACTAAAGGGAAACCACACCTGTCATCTTATGATACAGTATATACTGGTGTATGTACCCGTGCAATTCCTCTGCATAAGCTGTTAGATTGTGCACGCTCACTCTGTATATTGAATTTCTATGGTGATATGCTATTTAAACTTTTGTGGCAATGATAATAGGTGAATTTGATTCTTGCTGAACCAGATTTGACAACTTATCTATTGCATATTGTTTAGGGTCATAAATTCTTCTACAGAATATTTAGAGCCATGGACATCATTTTCAAGACTTCAAGAACCAGATATCTTTTCCCAAAATTACATGCCCATTCCCCTTTGAATATAGAATTATTGATAACTTATACTCAGGTACCAGTCTGGGCATGGCACACTAGACCGCCTGGCTGTGAGAGCATGCTTTTAACAAATGGATGTGACATAGACCTGAGCAAATCTGACTTAACACACGGCAATGCCTGTATAATACGTTTGTATTTAACATAAGTTTATATTGATTTGATTATTATACATCAGTCCAATCGAAGTTTACCTCTATTGATTCTGGTTCATTGACACATACCCACCATTGTTGAAAGGAATCAATTACACTGAATCTGTCACTTTGAGCATCTAGACGTCAGCGCACAGACGGACTTCAAATCGGGAAAGGCAACAATACAAATGTAAATTCCTTAAAAATTCACCATTTCTATAGCCGATCTCAAACTAACCTTTTTGTATACCTGAGAGGAAATTACAACTCCATAATGGGATGGCCAACTTTTACATCCTATATTTCGGCTTGAGATGTTGAAAATATGTACCTCACGCTAGTAAGTGACTTCTTAAATGAATGAGATGAAATTCTTTTCCTAATCGACTGCATTCCATAAATATTGACATCATAGAGTTTCCATAATCCTTTCGAAAAATACAAATAGCAGATAATGAAGATTACAAAAGAAACATTTGTACACACATTTTGCTAAATGTCCTTGTATAATATTCATCTAGAAACACACTGAAAAGTCTTTGAAGGAATTTGCATCTAAAATTAGTCTTCTTCCGTTAAAAATATCTTAATTCAAAAAGGGTGAGAGGAGCATAATGACATTTAAGATATATTGAGAGACTGTTTTAGGCTAAAAAAGCAAGGGAATAGGAAAGGGGATGATGATGATGATGATGATGGTGATAAATCTATGAATACGTCGATATCGATTAATAGTACCACATTATCTTATATGGTTTGTTGGGGTCGTACATAATAAAAAGAATGGATGTGGAATTTGCAATCAAATTTTGTATATCATATGGACATTTGAAGATCATAATGAAATATGAGCACCTTCCTCAGGACAACCATTATTAAATACAGTGATCACCACCACCACTTCCATCATCATCATCATAAGCAGCAGCCACAGCTGCAGCAGCATCGCCAACAGAAGTAGAAGCATCAGTAGCAGCAGAAGCATCATATTATTAGCAGCAATAACAGCAGCATTAGATGCAGCAGCCGTAGAAGCAGCAGCAATAAAAAGCATTGGCATCAGCAGCATCAGTAGTAACAATAGATGCTGCAGCTGTAATAGCAGCAGAAAACTCAGCAGCAGAAACAAAATCAGAAGGAGGATATTGTTCTAAGGGGAACCTAATAGTATTTGTCGTTAGAAAAACGCATTTGTCCTAAGTGAATCTCCGTTAAAGGACAATTACACCGTTATGTTCTTATATGTTGGGAAGATACTTTGATATGTGTACTTTACAGTCCCTGTACCCCTGCATTTACGCACCTGAATGCTGTTTGGCCTCCCTGCCTGTAAACCTGCACTTAATAACCACTACCAATAGCCTTCCCAGCCGAAGTCCATGGGGGATGACATCATTAGAGAACCTAATCACATGGCTGCCTGCACACTGTGCTCTGAACTCTTGACACTAGGAGGACAATAACGTTTGTAAAATGGTGATTTGTGCTGCTTATGCTTTACCAAGACAGAAGTGGCAGAGGAAAGTGAAAGGAAATTTTGACGTTTTTAGCATTCCTTACCCAAGGATTAAAACAGAAAAGAAGGATTCAGTAGCAAGATGGCTATTCAACGTTGGGACAGGATGGACAGTTAACAGCTATACTCTAAGTGAATACCAAAATGTTGGTCATGGCCGATAATGAGAAATCTAGTTTTCGGGAGTATACAGAAAAGTCTACAATAAAATGGTTAGGAAAAGGAGAGAGATAAAAGGACACTTTATCTAACATATGAATGGGTTTGGTTTAAGATGTAATTAATGGCTTTTCTAAAGATATTCCATAACCGCACTACTAGACTTGTAAACCTACCAAGGAAAGTGTTCCTTAGATTGACAGTACTAACGAGGTCAAATGCATTACCTGACTGATTGACTGTTAGATCTTCAGATTCCCTTCCTGCAATAGCAATCAACACTATGGTGTTAGAATTACTATTTCCTGGGCATTTAGAGCCCCCAAGGTGTTTAGCAACACAAGGAAGTGCTTGCAATTGTTGGACTTCGTCTCTACTTACCATTTCCTGCCTTTTCAACTACTAAGTATATCAGTGCAAACAAATGATGCTTTGGAAATCAGCGCATTCTCTGACTGATATGAGCTCTCTTCGACAGCATGCTCTGGCTCAAATAAATAAGGCGCCATCCTTAGTACCTTCTCTGCGTTTAAGAAGCAAGAAATCATAAGTAAATGAGATGCCTTAAGTGTTTGACACACAAACACAACAACAACAACAACAATAACAACAACAGCAGCAGCAGCAGCAGCAGCAGCAGCAACAAGCTGTGAAGAAACTACACTCCCAGCCCAGTAGTGGCGTTGTTCCCAATGCTTGATTCAAGATTAATATTAGAATGTTGCTTCAGCAAAGCTAAATGTGGCCGCTTCCATGCACCAACTTCCTATGGGCAAAACCTGTGTTTGAACAACAATGATATGGAGGTGGGTAGTGGTGGGTGCTTGAAGTTGAGTGGGCTTTACCCTAAGACACTATTTGTTTTATTCATGGTGTAATTGCTTTTTAAGGTAGATTTTTAAGATAGAGCAGATGCCTGCATGGAGGAAACTGTGCCAGTTGTCTCTGTGTAAGTGTGCAGCGTACGAGTCCTTGATGTTCCCTATGTCAGTAGGAATACTGTGTGCCTGTAATGCCTACAGGGAGCTTCAGCAGGAACCAAGCAGGACATGCGGCTCCTTCCTGTAGGTTAAGTGATATTACCCAATACTAACTCTTTCAAGGTGCATTTGGAACAAGCCTTTATATTAGATATCAATGGTGTGCAAAAGCAAGCTTAAAATGAATGACGATTAACATAATATATAAATAAGGCATTGAGATATTTGTGTTGATGCTACATATATTGACAGCAGAATAATCAGTCAAATCTTCCTAAAAATTCTAAGTGTATCGCAAATGTAGAGAAGGGAGGTTGTTCGTGCTTAATAACATATTACAATATACCCTATATCTGATTATTTTGGCTGTGTGAAATTTTGGCTCTTTTGGACCAAAACGGAGGTAAGGAAATTATGGCTCATATTAATTTTGGCTCTCCCAGGGTCTGAGCCAAAATTACCCCACTTTTGAAATTATCTTACGACCTAAAATGACAAAATGTCTGTCGCTGCATAGCATGTATTCTAGTTAAATCTGTTAAAAGTAATTCTGTACAGAAATAGTTTTGTTTAAATTACAATTTGATTGGGGTAGGCTTACCTGCAAAGCTAATGGAAAGTGGCATAAATACCTGATGAGTTCTCACTGTGTAAAATGCACTTATTACATACGCATTGGGAGTACCTGATCAAGTAGTTAACTTTTAATTAAGTTTACCATGGTGAATAGAACTCAGGAGGTGGGTAGTGGCACCCCTTGTAATTACAAACAAAGGGATTTTGCAAGGGAGTATGATCAAAAGACAACTGTACATGTGTTTTCTAAACAAACTATACATAACATGCTGCTGAGATTTTTGATTGTAATCATGAAGCATGCCACTTAGGCCAGTGACACACTGCGATTTGCATAACAATACTGCAGTGGAAAACTAGTTACTTTAAATAATAGATTACCTCACATTACATGCCATGCAGTGACTGGAATCTGGCGTCCACACTAGAAACTAAGCTCAACACAACCTGAGCTCAGGGTTGAAGTCGGGGTGTTCAAGGTATGCATTCTTGGCTTTTATTAATTTTGGCTCTTCAAGATGGAGAGCCAAAATAGGCCAAAATTAGATTACCTCCAAAAAAAACAGATATACGGTAGGGTCATGTGAATATTATCCAAATTAAAATCCCTATGTACCACCCAAATACAATATATAGAAGATTTACCAAGTGTCTTTATATCAGAAATGTACGATATAGATACATAGTCTTCAACTCCCCACACACCTCACGTAATACAATATACGTATACAAGGTCTACTTATCAGAAACAATGACTTCCCAGTGGCCAAGACGATTTCTATGTCCAGCTGTTATTCCTTTTACGGAAGTAATTATCAATAAGAATTTATTCAAATATTTCTCTTGGCTAACACTGCTTTTTAAAATTGCAGTTATCTTATTGGGAACACATACATGTACCATGACTGATAAAAAACCTTCATCTCATCAAAAGTGGTGAGACATGTGTCGATAGCAACAGCTTAATGCCTCATTCTGTTACAGTGGATTAATTGATTCAACTGGGAAAATGAAAACGTGCCATTATTAGATTAAAAATTCACACAGAAACTTGCGAAAACCGCGTCAGATAACGACGCTTCAGGCTGAGCATTTTCCCGGCGTGAAAAGTGATTAAGTTGGAGAGGATTAGAAGAAGATTAGAAGGAGATTAGCAAGAGCTTTAACACTTCAGACCCGGTGTACCAGCGCCTCATCATCATTCCGCTGGCAGACTGCCCAGACCCAGAGATGGAGACTTTCATCGCCACTTTTCCTTCATTTCAAGGCTTAATCGTGACAACCAATTATTCATGGTATAGGAAACCAAAGTATCCAGAAAAAACACCGACTAGTCACACGTCTACAACCACCCTCTTCTCTCACGGATTTAGCACTAGCTATACTCGAGACAATTCTATAATAATAAGATTTTACCTTTAGGAAAACGTCCTCTTTATGAACTTTATAATATAATGAAATTTAGAAAATCCTGAAGAAGAAATTAAACCTATTAATTAAAGCTGCATTCCTTTAGCTAACCTTTGCTTTAATCATTCTTTTCATTTTTCATACTTTTAAATATACTTTTATATATACTTGTAACGTCTGAGCATTATCGCTGTTAATCGCAAGAGTTCACTCAGTTCAGTTATGTGGTCATGCTGTTTAGGGAAACCTTCAATTCGTGGACAAGACATGGTAGAAGGTTCTCAGAGCAGAGTTCGATGTGTGGACATGAATGGCCTATACTCAACATGCCTTAAGCTGTGTTTTGCTGACGTTACCTGAATTACCTATCCTACGTTAGGCTAAGCTCCCCGCCTATCATCTCCTAACGTGGATCACATGACTATTCACAGAGAGGAGACAATGGCGTGAGAGAACAATAGGAAGCTTTTGTTAAGGTTTTTCTATGGTGCCGGCTGCTGACTGATGTCGACTTGCATTGTAGGTTAGTTGACCTATCTGGTGGCAGCAGGTATCGTGTTTCTAATTAGATTATTAGCGGCGCATTTCCCTGCAGTCACTGCCTGCTGATATCCTCAGGTAGTTTCGTGCTCATTGTTTGAGGCGGCGCGCGACTGATCCTGTTTAATCCTCGTGATGCACTTTCTTCTTATTCTTCCTCGATCAAACTGATTAGCCAGTCGCTACCAAATATGACCTTTAAAATTCATCAATGATGTCGTTGCCTTTTGTGTTGCTGATACGTGGCTCCGGCTTTTAGTAGGTGATGGAAGGATATAGCATAAATCTCTCTCCTCTGATGACGTAGATGGCTAAGCACCCTAACGGATTCAATTAATACTTTGCTCTTTTTCACTGTTTCCTCTTGTATATTCATAGTTTTATCATATATACTCACTCTATTATTGTATGCGAGTGTGATTCTGTGACTAACGGTAGAGTCATTAAACATACATACATATCAGTTCATGGGTTTGACAATTGTACATACAGTGGTTCTCCCCGAGTCTTTCACTACCTTGATTCCTATATTGGTTATGTGTGTTATAGAACTTACTTCTCTGAAAACGCTTGTTTATGTGTTATGGTGTATTTCTGTCATCAGCCATCAGGTACACACCACGTTTTATTCCTGATGATGTCCTGGCTTATGTGGGGTTATTAACTATCATAGTAGGACCAAGGCACGAGGTTCGTTTAAGAAAATGTATTTCTTGTTCTCCTTACCAGAGCTTGTCTTGCTTTGATCGGTGTCATTCCTTCCATCACTTCACTAAATTCCTGCACTAAATGCGTGGGCAGCCCAGGCATTATAAACGACCGCACGCCCAGTCATTTTGGCATGGATGACCTGACAACTGAACGTAAATTTGATTCGTATGCCAAGTGGGAAATTGATGTTCTTGGCTTATTTCTGACACATTATCCATGGGTTTTAGTACACCGGGCACTGTACATTCGGTCGAATGGTGCAGCAATCAAATGTCCGTACTGCATTTTGCAGACATGCCATAAGTCAGGGGTAAGGGCACCTTATTTATTTCACCAGGAATATAACTCGGACCTTTTTTCTGCATTTAGTGCAGGAATTGTCGGTACTGTACAGGTAGCATGATGCTCTACAAAGGGTATCCACCGCAACATCTTGGTCTCACGGCGATGGAGCGCCCTTATTATAGCAGCGGCGTAAGGGATAGTGTACGCTGCTTCCCAGTTGATGTATATTATGGTATTCCCTACCAGTAGAAATTTAACAAAGTTCATTGTATTTCTTGTAAGTACGCCTGTCTCTCAAGCACAAGGTCGTAGGTTCGAATCTCCGGTGGAACACCATTAAAGGTTGGCCTCGTCGCTATACAAAAGTGCGGCGTTGCTCCCGAAACTGAAACACCCCAGCAGACTATTCGTAAAGAGAGCAGAATTTCTTCCCGATTCTGTGATCCTATCTCGTCGTGAAATCAACCAAGATTGAGTGTAGAAAGTGATGTAAAACAAAAATCATCCTTCTTCTTATAGTGTATTATCAGTCAACTATAGAGATAATATGACACAGAACAGGGGTTCATAATGTTCTTACCCACTTGTGTGTGAGAAGTAACATCACCATTTTCTTCTAGTCGAAAACATTGAGCCCTAAAGGTGTGGTGGATCTCAAACGGTGGATCCACATTAGTTCTAAAATTAGTCTAATAGCTAAAGACTCATCTGAGTCTGGGTTTTTCCTACCAAATTGTAGTACAAAAATATTTACATCTTCCAGACCACGGTGGTCTGGGTCATTGAAGTGTCTCCCCACACTGTGGGAATTGTTATCCTGAGAAATAAATCTGAAATGTTCACACATTCTGTCTCTGAGTGCTCTTTTAGTATGTCCTACATACTGTTTTGAACATTTTTTGCAAGAAATACAATAAATGATATTATTGGTTTCGCAGTCACAATTTCTAATTGTATTATATTGGCGGTCAGTGATAGGACTCCTGATGTGTCCTGACTTGTTTAATTTATTGCAATATCTACAATTTTTTCTGGAGCATCGTTTACTCTTTTTGGGCATCTGTTTATCAGTTGCTACGGGTACGTCCATTGGGTTTTTGCACAAAGCTCTAACTAAGTGATCCCTAAGATTTTTGGGTCGCCTGAACCCTTTAGTGATTTTCCAATTAAGGATAGATCTGGTACTGCTAGACCGGTCTAACAGATCTCGGTTTTGTCTAATGATTTGATCAAGGAAACTGCCTGATGGATGATAAGTGCTGATAAGGAAGATTTCTGGGATTATATCTTCCTCTAAAATCACCGGTTTTGGTGCTGGATAGAGGAGAAGTCTCCTCTCTTTGTCATATGCTCTAACAAAAGCTTGCTGAACGACATCCGCAGGATAGTCGGCTCTTAGAAAATGTCTAGAAATCCAATCAGATGACCTGTTACTCAACAGTTCCGAAGAGACCACGCCAACCAAGATGGAGGGAGTGGATAGCATAACCAATTTGGTTACCAACGTGTCACTTCAAGAGAAGGAGGACAACTCCAACACTCCAGCTAAGAAGCCAGGAGACGTAAGTACAAACTTTCATACACCCCTACCGCCTAGGGAGAAGACTAGTAGGACTCGTAGGAGCCATAGTCTATGCAGTTTCGTAAGTGCGAACTCAAGCCCTGAACAATCAGTGGCCGCCCTTCCAAAAACGCAGCGCACGATGGAAGCATACCTTGTTAAAACTAACATAAGTAAGAAGAAACCCTTTGACGACAGCTCTGGGGCTGCCAGTAATCTTGATAAAACTTCGACACCGAAGAAAACTTCTACTAAAAAGGGCAAGGCACCTAACATAGTAGCAGAAATTTTGGCCGAGAACGACAGTGCCGGGAGTAGCCCGGATGTCAGCTTGTCATCAGCGGACTCAGGAGTCCGAGGATCGAAGCGTAAACGAAACACCAGTAAGCATACTGACAACTATCAAATCACCTCGAGAGGTAATGACGATAAAGATAGAGATAGTCCCGAGACCATCGCGGACATTATCCAACCAACTACGTCAGACATTTTATTAGCCGAGAGCGGCAGACCTACACAGACAGCCGTCACTATGGTGAGCGATAATAGGGGTCACACTGTTAATGCATTGTCTGTCTCATTTCAGGTACCACCAGAAGGGCCCAGGGACCCTAATGGCGCGAAGAACGACACTGCCCAAGCTGGGCAGGGTCAACCCGAGTATCCACCGGTGGATCTCAGCTGGATGGAGCCGCTCCAACTGGAGTACTTCTTGACAACACGATCCAGTGTTGTCTCAGAGGCAAGGGCTAAGCTACGCGGCAGCCTACTGTCTCAGTGCACCGACAACGATCTCATCAACCCATGGGCCTTACATCTGGCACCGATGCCGATGTATCTGTCACCTCATGCTGACAAAATAGTGCTATTCCTCAAGCAACAGGCACTCGAACTGCAAAGGTTTTGCGGTGACATTCTTCTTGATTTCTCGAGATTTCAAGCTAAGAAAATAGAAGTAGACAAGGACTGTCTCAAGAAAGTTCTCGGCAACAAAGGTGAGAACTACAAGAAGGTGGCTGGAGCATTATTCGATGCTCGTCGGAGAGTTAGGAGCGAGGTTGAAATGCAACTCGTGAAACAACATAAGGAACTTGCCTCCCAGCAGGTTCCTGACAAGGAACTAGCCTCTAAAGTTAGAGGACAGATTCCTCGCAAATTCAGCTATGCTGACGCTGTCCGTCAGAACACTTCTGAGAACCAGGCCAACACTAACCAGGGTTCCAGGAGCCGCAGCAGGAGCAGGAGTCGCAACCGCAACTCCAACCGTGGCCGTTCCCAGAGTCGCCCCAGGGGAGGGAATGACTTTAAACAACCCAACAGGGCACCCAGCAGGAGCAGGGGAGACCCCAACACAGCCCAGAGGTCGAACACCAACTTCGGGGGTGCTCGTCCCAAAACCAATGTGCAGAGACAAGACAACAGGCCTAGCAGGTCTGACTACTCAGGCAATCGTCCCAGGCCATCCTGGGAATTGTCAGACACCAATCCAGAACCTCTGGATTGGAATGAGAATCCACCATTGACATCGTGTACTCAGCCTCCAGCCAACCCGCCGGACTATTCCAGACTTCGAGGGATAGACGCCAAATTCTTCACACCAGACCTGGTGAAAAGAATAGCAGAAGCCTATGATGGGCTCAACAAATACTAAAGTATTCTCTCCGGGGAGCATACAATCATGACTATAATCAACATTAATTATGGACATACACATCCAAATATTATTTAGTTCGAATGATGACTTTTACTGTTGCCCAGTGGGCCAACATTCATTTCAGACACATGCTAGACATGTTCTGCTTACTGTATTAATTCAGGACTCTGATAGATACTACAATTTATCTGTGATGTTCACTGCTTATTCCACTACTTTGATAGTTATGTTAACTGTTAAAACCGTACTGTTCTTATATATGAGTACAACACTCATCAGGTGCCAATTCACACAGTATTGTGATAACCTACCATGTTTCCATCGAGTTACTAATTATATATCCTCCATCATACATGCTGGAGTTATTCCTCTCAGAAGTTTATTACAACAGTGTAGGAAAACTAAGAGTGTAATCACAATTACTACTCAATATCACCACCCAGTGGATGGTTTATATTTATATGTTACTACAGACATTATGTCTGTACTGTTCATGTTTATTACTCTATTGTTCACAAAACTTGTCTATTATCTATATTCCAGTTTGCCTAATTCTATGCTGCATGATTGTTATGCCTGTACTTCGACCAGAAAATCCTTGATGGATGGTATCACTAAGTTATCGAGCAGAGGATCTGCACTTAATCACACACTCTACTGTGAGGACTCTGATTACACCACAACTACAGAATATGTATGTTATACTTTATTTTTCTCGCAATCCACCCTTCAGGTTATGGATAAGGTTGACAGGTTATGTCCTACCATTCTCAACCAGGACTTTTGTAAACCGGCAGCTCCGGATACTGTATTATTTGATCTTGTAGATTTGAATACCAATAACAATAGCCATGACTCCAAACTGGAATCTTCTGCCTTTGTTGTTAATTTATCCTCCTACAAACTTAATGAGGATGAAATCAAGATCCTCAAACGTGGTTTAAAATTTTGTCCCACCCCAGGTGAGCCCAATTTTGGGGATCTCTGGGAAGACCTCAATAAATTTCATATGCGTCTCAGGAGACAACTCTTTTTTAGTAGTTTACCAGAAGAGAAGAGTGATGACGAAGGACGTCCTCGTTTCATTCCACCCAATAACCAAGACAACGGTTTTGGTCACACCAAATTTAGAGAACCTTCTAAATGGAAACCACCTCCAGTTACCTCACTAGAGCTTTTCATCCGACAGAATGAAATGGATCTTTTATCTCATGGGATTCCACCCAATAAATTCCATAATCTTTCTAAGGGCGAGAAATCAGCCATGAAATCACTTAGTTCCAATAAGAATATTGTTATTAAACCAGCCGACAAAGGTGGGGCTGTAGTAGTTCAAGACATTCTTGACTATGTTAATGAAGGTATCCGACAATTGTCAGATCCCAAATTTTACATAGAGACACAGGAAGACCTGACACATGAACACACCCTAGATATTAATAATTTTCTCCGATCCATGTCTGAATCTATGGAAATCGATGATAAATGTTATGAATATTTATATGTGAGCAAGGAGAGGACCTCCCTCTTCTACATGCTCCCTAAGATACATAAGAACCACAATAAACCTCCAGGGAGACCCTTAGTTTCAGGCAACGGTTGCCCTACTGAAAGAATTTCACAATTTGTGGACTTCTTTCTCCAACCTACAGTAAGAACATTAAAATCTTATGTGCAGGATACTACACATTTTTTGACCAAGTTAGATCAACTTGGCATTATACCACCAGGAAGCTTCCTGGTTACTATGGATGTATCAAGTTTATATACCAATATACCCAATAAAGAAGGCATTGAGGCAGCCAAATTGGCTCTTCTTAAAGCAGGACATGCAGGTTTTAAACCCTCTATCCCTAATTTATGCACCCTTTTAGAGAAAGTGTTAACCATGAACAACTTTGACTTTGCAGGCAGACACTTCCTTCAGGTAGGAGGTACCGCCATGGGCACAAAGGTGGCGCCATCTTTTGCTAATACTTTTATGGGCTGGTTTGAAGACCAGTTCGTTTACACATATCCCAAGCAGCCACTGCTATGGATTAGATATATAGACGATATATTTCAAATTTGGACACACGGCCTTGACGAATTTAAGAAATTCGAAAAGCACCTTAATGAATCAGTAGACTCAATTAAATTCGAAACTGACATTTCGGAAACAGAAGTTCATTTTTTAGATGTTACTGTTAAACTCAATTTGGACCAAATAGAGACCTCTCTCTATACCAAACCCACCGATGCTCACAACTATTTGAGCTTCAAATCATGCCACCCCAAAAACTGTAAGAAAGCCATTCCTTACAGCCAATTCCTCCGAGTTCGGAGGATCTGCAGTAATGATGACGACTTTGTCACCCACAGCAGAGAACTAGCTAGACATTTTCTAAGAGCCGACTATCCTGCGGATGTCGTTCAGCAAGCTTTTGTTAGAGCATATGACAAAGAGAGGAGACTTCTCCTCTATCCAGCACCAAAACCGGTGATTTTAGAGGAAGATATAATCCCAGAAATCTTCCTTATCAGCACTTATCATCCATCAGGCAGTTTCCTTGATCAAATCATTAGACAAAACCGAGATCTGTTAGACCGGTCTAGCAGTACCAGATCTATCCTTAATTGGAAAATCACTAAAGGGTTCAGGCGACCCAAAAATCTTAGGGATCACTTAGTTAGAGCTTTGTGCAAAAACCCAATGGACGTACCCGTAGCAACTGATAAACAGATGCCCAAAAAGAGTAAACGATGCTCCAGAAAAAATTGTAGATATTGCAATAAATTAAACAAGTCAGGACACATCAGGAGTCCTATCACTGACCGCCAATATAATACAATTAGAAATTGTGACTGCGAAACCAATAATATCATTTATTGTATTTCTTGCAAAAAATGTTCAAAACAGTATGTAGGACATACTAAAAGAGCACTCAGAGACAGAATGTGTGAACATTTCAGATTTATTTCTCAGGATAACAATTCCCACAGTGTGGGGAGACACTTCAATGACCCAGACCACCGTGGTCTGGAAGATGTAAATATTTTTGTACTACAATTTGGTAGGAAAAACCCAGACTCAGATGAGTCTTTAGCTATTAGACTAATTTTAGAACTAATGTGGATCCACCGTTTGAGATCCACCACACCTTTAGGGCTCAATGTTTTCGACTAGAAGAAAATGGTGATGTTACTTCTCACACACAAGTGGGTAAGAACATTATGAACCCCTGTTCTGTGTCATTTTGTATTTGTAATTACATAATGTTCTTATTTCCAGCTTGGACACTGATCACGTGATCAAAGTGTTTATTTTTCCTTGACTAACGTTTTGAATTCAGTATTCTCTCAGGACCTGAAGTGCAAGCATGTTGGCATGTTATTGCACTATAAAACCCTTCCTTTTTCGGACCCATCCCAAATTCACAATATTTCATTTATGCATCTTGTAGATGTGGACACTTCTTTCCTATAATTACCTTTTTTCGGCACCCACAAAATTTACTTAGTTCTGGCCATTACCTCTGATGATTGTTTGTTAACATGAAACCGCTAAACGGATGATTTCCGAGATTTCATGCAGAGGGAGCCACCGACCGGCCCCTCCAAATGTATACACGTATTTACCATGGCAACCCACGTGGGACCATGGAAATACGTGGACTCACTATTATTGTCCCTGAGAACGCTAGTCAGCTGTGTGACAACACTCGTCACAAGCGGTAAGGTTTTCCTCTTCTACACCAGGGAAAATCCTTCGTCTTCCACTTTTACTCCTGTCTTCCTAACTATAGAGATAATAGTATAGATAGTATTAGTGATATACTTGAGAACATTACAATCGAGTAGAGCTATGTAGATAAGTGACTGTCTTAGTCTGATGCTGCTAGTGGACTGCTTAGGTGTGGCCAGTCAAAGTAAATAGATCAGAACACTGGTGAAGCAACTGAAAGACCCGTTGGAACTCTTCGTAAAGAGAAGGGAATTTCTCCCCGGTTCGTGATTTCTATCTCGTCGCAATATGACCTAAACTGTTGAAGGCAACATAAAGCCACATACCTTTCTTCCTTTTTTATTCCCGGTGATGTAAATGTGTTACCCCCTACCCCCTGTCTTGCGGCATATGGACGTGGTTACTATGCTATCGGTCTTCAGACCTACTGTGCATTTAATAGAAGCATGATGTTATGTGGTATTCCCTACCCTTGTCTTTCGACATATGGACGTGGTTATTGTGCTATCGGTCTTCAGGCCTACTGTGCATTTAATAGCAGCATGATGTTATCATAGGGCGTTGAACGACTTCAAAGTCGACACAGGCTTAGCAGGGACTACAATGGGCGATATGAACGATGATTAAATCAGCTTTGGCTGATCAGAGAAATTGCGTCTGGCGGCTGCGGCGGTTAATAGCGACGTGAACTGTTGTGATCACTGCGGAATGTTTACTGATGGGTTTAAGCTGCAAGCAAGTACAGAATGGGCCTTAAACACAGGAAACGCAGCCAGGCGAATAATGTACTGGAAAATCATAGCAATTCCTAGAGGGAAATGGAGGACACGATAATGAGAAAAGGAGGGTGATGCCGTTCATATAGTACCTCTGTTGATGATTATTCATAAAATGATAATGACCCACACATATACATACATACATACATGCATATATATACTCAGTATATATATATATATATATATATATATATATATATATATATATATATATATATATATATATATATATATATATATATATATATATATATATATATATATATATAAATATATATTTATATATATATATATATATATATATATATATATATATATATATATATATATATATATATATATATATATATATATATATATATATATATATATATACATATAAATATATATATATATATATATATATATATATATATATATATATATATATATATATATATATATATATATATACATATATATATATATATATATATATATATATATATATATATATATATATATATATATATATATATATATATATATATATATATATATACTGTAGAACACGAAATTTCCGCGTGTGTTTATATATAGCGTACTTAGCGTCTGGTGCCGCTTCGCTATATATAAAAACGCTGTAGTTTGTCTTTTTTTTAGCCACTGGTGGCGCTGACGTCAATTTTGTTGATAGATTTTTTTTCCATTCTGGCGGGCATAGTCTGTTGCTCAGCTGAGTAGTCCTTGGTAGGCTTAGCTCCTTTCAGCCAGGCAAGCATTTTGATAAAAATGTTTAAAACCTAGCATTAAATGATGTTAAAAGTTACAGTACTAGTATTTAAAAGTCACAGTCCAGGTTGACAGAAGCCAGAATACTGAGTGAGTGTTGCACATAGCAACCAGAAGGATAGGTGCCCAGCTATTGTTCTGTCGGCCCTGTTTACTCACAAACAAATGCTAAATTTAGGTTGCTTCACTCTGGCAGCATTAGATCAAGAGCTCAGTAGTGTGGCTTCTGTCAACCTGGACTGTGACTTTTAAATACTGTAACTTCTATCATCATTTAAAGCTAGATTTTAAACACTTTTAACACAATGCTTGCCTGGCTGAAAGCAGCTAAGTCTACCAAGGAGAGATATGAATTGTCCCCAGTTATTGCCAGTGCAGACCGCTCAGTTTCTGAAACTTTAAAACAGTCAGGGTCAGCGTCAAGAAAACGAAAGAGATCGGGCAACAATAGTTATTTAGCTGAGCAACGGGCTCAAATCGCCGACTATGCCCGCCAGAATGGAAACACAGCATCTGCCCGACATTTCAGCATCATATGGACGGAAGTCACGTCCGCCAAATGATGTTATCTCTGCTTAAATTAGTTCGTCTTTTTTGTGACAGATGGCGCTGTCAGCGGCGGCTTTTACGATACAGAGACGCTAATATAAAGATACGCTATGACGCAAAACTCCGAAATTCGCTATACATGGGACACGCGTGAATTTCGTGTTCTACAGTATATATATATATATATATATATATATATATATATATATATATATATATATATATATATATATATATATATATATACATATATATATATATATATATATATATATATATATATATATATATATATATATATATATATATATATATATATATATATATATAGAGTATATATATATATATAGAGTGCTAGGGCTGATGTTTAGCTGTGGGAAAGGTCCATTTTCCAAATATACAATGAGCAAAACTTAATTACCACCAGACAATTAACAAATAAAGCCATTTTGATATTAGAGATTGCCTTGAGATTCATCCTAATCATAGCATGTCTTTGATTACAATTACAATCTGCAGAAAAAGGCAAAGTGTTCAACTTATCCCAGTGTTCTGATAGACAGGTTTTAATGTTCACTGCATAACGAAAATGAAGTGTCTACACATATTTAATTTTGTCTGGCATTTATACTTTCTTTGAAAAAGAAACACAAGCTGGGTATAATTGAAATGCACACACTTTACCGAATGCCCTTCAACAAAAATATCAAAAAAGTTATGACAAAATATAGTAGCTAGAAAATCAGTATTTCATATTAGGATTGGATAAGAAGAGGATGGGGTCAAAACCAATTAAGAATTAGGAAAATATTGACATTTGTGGATCATCCATAATCCTGATCACGCTTATACATACGTTCTCACTTAGTACCTTTAAGCAATCAAAGGTCTGTGATACTTTGCTAACTAACATCTAAGTCTCCCAACTGGTTGATGTTTTCAGCAATGGCTCTTTGAATTCTTGGAATCAAACTCTGATGTTATTCTGCTTGTCTATTAAGACTTTCTAAATGAACTCACAAATCTTCCACTTCCTCAATCTAGGCAAGCTCTTCTGGGGTTAACAGGGTATCATTACTGAGAAGTGCTCTTCCACCTCACAATACAAGTATTGTATGTACCCAGCATATATACTCAGTAGGTCAGTCTGAGAATACCAAGCCTCGTGTTGACCTCATTGACCTCTGACCTGCATAGATGTTGAGAGTGGCTTTTATCTATAGCACTACCATGCTGCCCTATGCTAGACAAATAGCATTAGTGCAGTTATGAAATAAGAAGTCAATATTTCATCGCACCATCAAGTAAATGGGACTTACGTGCTAAGATTACATTTTGCTAGACATAGACTATTAATATGAAAAGGCTTCGTAGTTAGCATGCACAGGTTTCGCTGAGCATCTGCTTGCTTCTCTATCATGACCAGCCTCTTCACAGGAGATTGCTTGTCTTCTCATGCAGCAGCGGGTACTCCATGTGAATCCATACAGCACTTGAACAACCCATAAGGTTTTTTCTAAAGTTGTTAAAATCTTTAATTTGTTTACAAAGATCAACAATTCCGGCAAGCCACCTTTGTCGATATACAAACTGGTTAGCTTCCCTGAATCAAATGATTTGCATTATTACTATTTAAACTTGGGCACCTCGGTGACAGATTTAGTTTTCTCTTCCATTTCTTATTTTCTCTTGTTTTATGAAATTAACTGCTCAAACGTCAAGAGTTAATTGCTACAGTCATTCAGAAGGATAGCTTCTGAAACAATAGGCTGGCATATTTTGCACCAAGCTCCTTCTATTACAATAGGCCTCATCACGATGACAAGTTCACAATAATCGATATCAGATTAAAGCGATACGTTCTCATTGTATTGTATTGTATATTTATTGACTGTAGACAAGTTACAAAATACACGTATACAAAAAGTATAAATGAATTACAGATATAAATGAAGTACAAATATAACCAAAAGGGTACAGAAACTTTAAAGAAAAATACAGGAAAGAAAAAGGGGATACACAACTAGAACCATATGTCTTCGTACTGCAATAATCGTATCGGGAATTTGCTGCGATATTTACGTAAAATATTATATAGAATAATACGACCTTACTTACTTATGCTAAGGTTATCGCAATACTAACCTCTGTAAAATGAACAAAAAAAGCAAATAAAAAAGTGAAATATGTTCTAGAGTTTACGTCTTTAAATCTAAAACAAATATAAATAAGCTGAACTATGACCCCGCTCCTCCCCTGCATTGGTGACGTCATTTTTGATGGCAGCTGGTGATTGGAAATGTACTCGGTCTATACTTGGTCTATACTTGGCCTTGAGTGATAATAACTCGGCATTCCCATAAATGTCTCCCAGAAAACGCATTTGTGCTATAAAGAACGTTTAGTAGAGATATTTCCTCGTCCCGGCTTAGGCGGACCTTGGGGCGATGGATCATTATGTAATAGAGTCTGCCTTCCGCCGGCAGCGCGGCCGCCGCGTAACTCCACACAGCGCAGCTTAGCCGACATAATGAAAAACATTGTTAGTGGGCATTAATTTAGTTGTAAGAGAGCGCTGGGTTAATTCTTATCGGAAATGGCAATTAAGCCATCCTGCTGGCCGAGTGCGGCTGAGTGTAATGTATATTTATTGCGGCTGACGGCGGGCAGCAGCGCCCTGTCTCGCCCGCTTTTATTGCGTGTTTTATGCTGTGACAGGAGTCAGAGTGGTATGCTAATATTGACCTAGCGGCGTTATTTAAGACACAGCCAAATCAGTCATTGCTGGCATCTATTAAGCCATTCCGCCAGCTTAGCTACATCACTACACTCAATTACATTCCTGCGCTATGTTAATATCAACATGCAGCTTTATGCCACGACCGCTCTGGTATATTCCATTGTTTTAATGTGTACATTACGGTACTATGCTAGTGTTTACCACTCAATTACATTCCAGCGCTATGTTAATATCACCATACAGCTTTATGCCACGACCGCCCTGATACATTCCATTGTTTTAATGTGTACATTACGATACTATGCTAGTGTTTACCACTCGATTACATTCCTGTGCTATGTTAATATCAACATATAGTTTAATGCCACGACCGCTCTGATACATTCCATTGTTATCACATGTACATTACAATACTATGCTTTTGTTTAACACTCTCTGATAATTACAATGTTATAATTATAATTACAATTGTTTAAAACGCTCTGATAATTACAATGTAATGTTATCATATGTTTATTACAATACTATGCTATCGTTACATTACAATACTATGCAATTGTTTACCACTCGTTTGAATTCCTGTGCTATGTTGATATCGCAATACAGCCTTATGCCACGACCGCTCTGATACATTCCAATGTAATGTTATCATATGTGCATTACAATACTATGCTATTGTTAAACACTCTCCTATGTTATTATTACCCTACAGTTTAATGCCACGACCACTCTGATACATTCCATTGTTATCATATGTTCATTACAGTACTATGCTATTGTTACATTACAATCATATGCAATTGTTTACCACTCGATTGCATTCCTGTGCTATGTTAATATCGCCATACAGCTTTGTGCCACGACCTCTCTGATACATTTCATTGTTATCATATGTACATTATAATACTATGCTATTGTTTAACACTCTGCTATATAAATATCGCCATACAGCCTTAAACTACGACCGCTTGATACATTCCAATAAAATCATGTGTACATTACAATACTATGCTATTGTTTACCACTCAATTACATTCCTGTGCTATGATCATATTGCCATACAGCTTTTTGCCACGACCACTCTGAATCATTCCGTTGTTATCATATGTACATTACAATATTATGCTATTGCTAACAACTCGATTAAATTCCTGTGCTATGTTAATATCGACATACAGCTTTATGCCACCCACGACCGCTATAATATGTTCATATTCCATTTTATGTGTTGGTACTGCAACTACTAGGGATGGGAACTATATAGGAAGCGTTTAGCCATTGTTCGAGATTTCTAGCGTCCTGATTTCTTATTTCACACAATTTTAGAGGTTGAAAACGTACTAAACTACTTACCGGCATAACATAACTTTTAAATATTCACAGTGTTTTATTAAGAATACTTAGTAACTCGTCCCAATATGAGGCTGTTATGAATGGAAAACCTCATTGCCATAGTTTTTTTTCTAAAATCCCCAAATGCACCACGTCTTATATTAGTCCAGTCAAATGGATTATAACTGACAGATCGATCCTATGCTAGTATCCCTAACATGTTATTTTCCCGCTTTTTTGACGTTCTCATATTGTCTTAAATGATGTAGTCGAGCAGAAACTATGATTATGAATCACATATAAAAACTATGCTGTCAGATTTTATTTCAACTTATTTTCCTCACTTCTCTTATAATTCCGATAATGCATGGCATGAACATTACTAGTATATAAAACGACAAAGACAAGAACTTTCTTCAAGTAAAACTATTTATTTCACTACCACAAACAATAGTTTCTCTATTACATGTCAACCCTTCAGTGAGACCAATGGCCTGTAGTGTTACACAGAGACTCTTCTAAACGAGCAGTCACATGTTGACGTTAAGTGTAGAACTGTGTTAGTCTACAGTGTGACCGCCCACTCACGTGTAGGCGACTTCATCTCTAAATCCTCTCTCCAGCCTGAGACAATGCGTGTAATCATGCTCTACAAATACCCCTCCTGTACACACACTCACTCACTCGACCATGGTTGACCACATGTATTTGTCTTACAGGTTACTTCCAACGTCAGCCAGGAGAAAATGGTCAGAGATAGAAGGAGATAGTTTGTGTTTGTGTTTGTGTTTGTATGGAGAGTATGTGTGTGGAGAGAGAGAGAGAGAGAGAGAGAGAGAGAGAGAGAGAGAGAGAGAGAGAGAGAGAGAACTATGGCGGTGTTTCAGGTAAGAGAGAGAGTGTGTGCGCGCGTGTGTGGAGAGAGAGAGAGAGAGAGAGAGAGAGAGAGAGAGAGAGAGAGAGAGAGAGAGAGAGGACTTCGGTGGTATTTCAGGTAGTATATTACAGGGAAAGGTGTAGGTGCTGCAGTGAAGTAAAGAGCTATGGCTCTGTGACTCCGCCACGTTAACAAGAGGATTTATACGGTGCGACCAATGAAAATAGCCCTATTTCTAGTCACGTGACTCAGCCACCCTTGCTTGTGGACCTAGAATGTTACTCTTACATCCCATTCTTTGATGAACGATTAGTACAGTGCCATCTTCTAGATAGAGTATCTCTGTACATTGATCACTCGAGTACATTGATCTTCTCCCTGCAGACCCCCATCAGAGATTTAGCAGACTAATAACTCTGAGGAATAAGAACCTGTGCATTGTGAGAATTCAGTACTAATTGGTTGAATAGTATATTTTCCAATAATCTAATGGCTTTCTTACCATGGGTCTGCTTAGCAGCTATCTTGGTGACTATATTGAATGTGCATAAAATAGGAAAAGTTTTTTTTTAATTTGTAGAATCTCTGGTTTTATTCATTGCCTGCCAGCTATGGCGATTGCATACTAATACATACTAGAGTTTTTGTTTACTCGCAGATGAGAAAACTTACACATGTATAATAGGTTAGTGTGACCTCCATTCTATAGGGCACTAGAACATCTGGTAGGATTTACTGAAATGGAAAGGGTTATTAATAATTATCCAAAACAATGCAGTTAAGACCATTCATTTGCTAGGAGATGCCATTCTATTTCAAACTATATTGTGTGTAATGTTTGCCAAATATTTTGAATATACATATTCTTGTTTCAATAAATTCTTAAAATTGAAGAAATTTGGTGTTTTGTCTTTCAATTTTGCAATTTCAATTTCGAGTATATTGTTATTTTGGCAAATAGAATGATGATTGAGATTAGGCAGCTTTTATGCATATCTCCTGTGATGATACTATTTTCAGTTAGAGTGTAATCTTGGACACCTAGATGGTTAATCCATCTTTCAACGTCAGACCAGTTTTTTTGGATTTTTGACAATAAATAAGCATATGGGAATTACTGTCCATTTCAATGTTACACATATTGCAGGCTGAGTTGTTTTTAATTCCCATTTTTGTTAGTCTATCATTTGTGAATAATTTCTGGTGTAAGGTTCTAAATTAAATATATATTTTGAATAAGTATCATCTACTAGAGTGCTGTGTCTCTTGAATGATCTTGATATTTCTATCGGTGTTAATGCGATATCAGCGCAAGCATTCCATTTGTTACAATTGTCTTCAACAATAGTATAATGTCTTCCATGAAGGTTACGATACAGGTTAGATACACCCTTTGTGTCTTTATGTACAATAATGTTGAGGTAACTGTTTCTAGGGGGTGATGTTTTATACATTGGGAAATCTTTGTATTTAAGAAATGATTTGATTTTGATGCATACACTGCCATATAAGTTTGTCTTAATGTGAAATGAATCTTGGAATTCTTGTAATTCCATAGGCCTGCCAAAGGAGTCCACTATGTCATTCAATGTTCTGATACCTTTATCAAACCATGATCTTTTGAAATCAATTCTTAAATTGGGGTTAAACCATATTGGTGTCTCATGTATAATGTCCATATGCGTGATTATATCAGTTTTAGATAACGCATCTACACTTTTGACAAAGTCTGATCAGAATGGATTGTAAATTACGTGTAAATTCCGCAATGTGAGAACACATATTTTTCTGATTGGTCAATTCGAAAAGGTCCATTTTGAGTATCTTTCCAAATTTTGGAAGTAGAAGGGTTTTATGCTAAACCTTGTCTTGAGAGAGAGAGAGAGAGAGAGAGAGAGAGAGAGAGAGAGAGAGAGAGAGAGAGAGAGAGAGAGAGAGAGATTCTCCACTGATAGAATGTAATAAACAGTTCTCAGACTTGGAGCTGCCGCCTCAGCAACAGCGTGAGTTGATCACACCTTGTGAGATATGGGCCGTGATATATGGAAGTGGGATGCGTGTATTGCCTCTCCGTCATGCCTAGAGGCAATAGAGAACCACACACTGACAGGGTGTAATTTGTAATACTTTAAAGTGTAGTGTCTTGGGTAAGACTGTCGTAGTCTAGCATAATGAGGGGCATAATTACTTTCACCTGAGATATTTAGGACATACTGCCACCATTATAGGTCATAAGTCACGGTAACTCCAGTCATAAGACGAGTTTGAACATGATGGAAATAGCGCCAGTGGTTCATAAAACTATAAGAAAGTATCTGGAGTGAAAGCATACCCCCACGTGTTACCACTAGGCCAACAAGACCTTGTGCTTTAGAGCCGTATTTGTTTAGTAGTAGGCCACAGAGATACCATACTGGAGAGCCTTAAATGTTACCACAAGGCTAGAGAGATCTCATGTCTGAAAGCCTTACAAGTTACCATTAGGCCACAGAGATTAGCATTCGATATATAGGAGTTTCCTTTGAGATATTCAAAGAGGGTCATTAAAGGACGTCTATGTTACATGCTCTCTAAGCCTCAGCATGTAGAATAATATACTCAGACACTTGTCGTGTGACTTTATTGTAGCAGATCAGAGAGAGGGAGCATACGCATGCTCAGTAATACAGTATGATAAGGGAGGCTTTATTATTTAACTTTAATGGCAGTGTTCATTATGATATTGATATTATATGCTGAGAACATACTTTGATATGTGTACGTATATAGCAGTCCCTGTTCACCTGGATACTGTTTGGCTTCCCTACCTGTAAAATTGTACCTAATTGCCTTCCCAGCTAAAGCCCATGCGATGCCCTGCAACACAGCCAGATGATGATGTCATCCAAGTAACTTATCACATGGCTGCCTGTACCACGTGCACTGCACTCAGGAAACTAAGACAATAATGTTTTAAGAATTGTGATTTGTGCTACTTAAATTATTGATGCTATAACAGACGTGACAGAGAAAAAGGAAAGGTAAATTTACTTTTTCACCATTCCTAAACCACGGATTAAACCAGAAAGGAATGATTTAGCAGCAAGATGGCTTTTCAACATTGGGACAGGATGCACAGTGACTACACACTTAGTGGTGCCCAAAGTTTGTCATGGACATTTTGAGGAATCTTGTTTTGAGGCTGAACTACAATCAAGACTCGCATCTAAATGATAGTGATGTATGCTGCTTATGGATGCTATAACAAAAGTAACTGGGACAATGAGAAAGAAAAGATACTATCCCGCTCTCCACAATATGAATACATCCCTAGTTATATAGTAAACATATATATATATATATATATATATATATATATATATATATATATATATATATATATATATATATATATATATGTATATATATATAAATATAAATATATATATATATATATATATATATATATATATATATATATATATATATATATATATATATATATATATATATTTATATATATGTATATGTGTGAAACTAGGGAAAATAGAAAAAGAACCATTTGTATTATCAATCACTAAATTATGGAAATCAGTGCTTATTTTTGCCACAATGGGTAAGACAAGCAATAGAAATTTAGAAAAGGAGGATTCTTCCACTTACTGGATTTTCATAACTCCCCGTAGACTTGTAGTACCCAGGAAATGGTCATGTTGAAACCACCTGGCAGCTTAATCCCTCTCCATGGAGATATGACAGTACCTGTTACATCCATATTTAATCACTTTCTAAGTGTAGATATAAAATCTCAAATATAATATGACTTACTGGTGTATCCTGGTTCACCAAACCCCAGTTGACCTGTATAATAACTGGTATAAATCAATCAAAATCACTGTGTTATGCCACACGATCAACCCCACCCACTGCTTGCTTGTTTCATACTTGTCATCAGCAGAGGAGCTATTGATAGGCTAGAA
This sequence comes from Maea johnstoni, assembly GCA_963942565.1. Lineage (NCBI taxonomy): Eukaryota > Metazoa > Annelida > Polychaeta > Spionida > Magelonidae > Maea > Maea johnstoni. The sequence continues at coordinate 286,627 of OZ012700.1, read as the reverse complement.
TGGCCGCTCCCAGTACCTACATTCTTTGTGTGTTAGGATGTGTTTAAACAGCAATATACTTCTTGTATGAATGTTGGCAGTGGTGGAGGCTTGGCTTTAAGCAGAGAATACTCTAATAATATATTTGGGCCAATGTTTTGTCATGGTGTGGTTGTCCTTTAAAAGATTTGAATGACCAAGGTTTCTGGCACATGTCATTTCAGTCAATGTGGAGACCTGTCACTATATGTAACTGATCAACTTAAGGAGGCCGCACCATGATTGTGTCATTAGAAGCACACACAAGAAAGCTGTCTTCCCCTGACACACAAACAAACAAGAACACAATACAAATTCCTACATATCCCACAAATGATAAAAACTACAAATCATATCTTAGATGAAGATATATCTACTTCTATAAATATATGCTTTTAAAGAAAACCTATTTGAATACTACATTTAAGGCAGTTCACCATGATTTTCTTCATTTAACCTTTAACTATTTGTTTAAGCGTGACCTCTCTTACTTTCACCGTAACCATGGCAATGGCGAAACATATATCAATATCTCTCCTTTTTGTAAAAAAAAATTAAAAACAAGTTTTGTATAGCTTTAAGCTTAGATAACCAAACACAAGTGGATTCGAAACCAGCCGGTCAACCTGAACAGGCTAGCCTCAACCAGTGTCAACTAATAGCGCAGAATTGCTCTGTGCATGCCCAGCTGATGGTGGAGATCAGGTTTCTCTGTAATGTAATCGATACGAGAGCCCTGATTGGTCCTTGTGACCTCGCGCTGATGTCAGATCAGTGACTCCTGGCATGGGTCCAGCTCTTCACTAAGGCGCATATAGTAATTGGTCTCTCGGTACATATCCATTCTTTTCTTCATCCAAGTTTTACGTATTGAACTGTTTTGTAAATAAAATATATAATAGAATACTGGTCTTAAAAACTTTTGTTCATATTCGTACCCTCACCACATGTGTTGTCCTATACATTAACGGTGTGGCACGTTATGTTGCAGTGTTCACAATCTGAACAATAGTTCAGTTATCCCCTTCCCTTACAGCTCTTAAAATCTTTCCGCCCAACCCCTCCCACTACAACATTTCCATTGCCTAATTTCAACCTCCATACCCACTCCATACTTGCTGAACTCTCCCTTACTATGCCTTTACACCTCTGTTCCCTCAGTTCTTTCCCCTGCACCCCACTCTGTACAGCACCGTGCAGTGGATACGTGCTTTAATCTGGCCCTAGCTCACGCGCCCACGTTGGCGGCGGCGGTCTGTAAGCCTGACGGGTAATTGGGGGAGAAGCAGGGGAATTGTCGGCCAATTAGCGGGATTTACTCCCGAGTGTCACTTCATGGCATGATTGTCAATTAGGGACAATGGCGGCCGTGTCCTTAGGGAAACAAGGCACGCTTCCTGCGGCGGGCGAATAGGTACAGGGCACCTGCGGGCGAATAGGTACAGGGCACCAGGAGCAGGGACAATGGTGGCTGTGTCCTCAGGGAAACAAAGCACGCTTCCTGCGGCGGGCGAATAGGTACAGGGCACCTGCGGGCGAATAGATACAGGGCACTTATAGCAGGGACAATTGCGGCCGTGTCCTCAGGGTAACAAAGCACGCCTCCTGCGGGCGAATAGGTACAGGGCACCTGCGGGCGAATAGGCACAGGGCACCTGAGGGCGAATAGGTACAGGGCACCAGGAGCAGGGACAATGGCGGCCGTGTCCTCAGGGAAACAAAGCAGGCCTCCTGCAGGCGAATAGGTACAGGGCACCTGCGGGCGAAGAGGTACAGGGCACCTGCGGGCGAATAGGTACAGGCCTCCTGCGGGCGAATAGGTACAAGGCACTTGCGGGCGAATAGGCACAGGGCACCAGGAGCAGGGCATGGTTTAAAATGGCAAATCAGTGCCACATCTTGGTACCTCAGTCTGCGTGACGTTACCAACCGATTCAGGCAGGCAGCAGAAGTAAAATAAAACTTGGCCAACTTGCTACTACCTTTCTGATGAAAAGAACGTACACACATTCTGTAACATGTAGAGACAGTTTTGTAGCAATCTAATATTTTGGAGAAAGACAATTGACTGAATACTTTTTATTCATGTTGTGTTTACCACACCCTCTAGAATGGTATCAGGACAATATCCCCCCGGACAATATCCCCCCGGACAATATCCCCCGGACAATATCCCCCCGGACAATATCCCCCCAGGACAAAATCCCCCCGGACAATATCCCCCCGTTCCAATATCCCCCCGGACAATATCCCCCTGGACAATATCCCCCCGAATTTTTTTTTTTTTAATTCCAGTGTTTTAAATTATCCTAAATTGTGTGCCGGTAAAAAAAATTCAATTAAAAAAAAATTGCAGTGTTTTAAATTATTCTAAAAAATTTTTTCAAAAATTCAAAAAAAAAATTAGTGTTTTAAATTATCCTAAATCATGTGCCGGTAAAAAAAATTCAATTAAAAAAAAAATTGCAGTGTTTTAAATTATTCTAAAAATTTTTTTCAAAAATTCAAAAAAAAAATTAGTGTTTTAAATTATCCTTAATCATGTGCCGGTAAAAAAAAATTCAATTAAAAAAAAAATTGCAGTGTTTTAAATTATTCTAAATTTTTTTTTCAAAAATTCAAAAAAAAAATAAGTGTTTTAAATTATCCTAAATTATGTGCCGGTAAAAAAAAATTCAATTAAAAAAAAAATTGCAGTGTTTTAAATTATTCTAAAGAAATTTTTCAAAAATTCCAAAAAAAAATTAGTGTTTTAAATTATCCTAAATCATGTGCCGGTAAAAAAAAATTAAATTCCAAAAAAAAATTGCAGTGTTTCCAATTATTCTAAAAAAAAAATTCAAAAATTCAAAAAAAAATTAGCATTTTTAATTATCCTAAATCATGTGCCGGTAAAAAAAAATTCAATTAAAAAAGAAAAATGCAGTGTTTTAAATTATTCTAAAAAAAATTTAAAAATAAGAATAATTAAAAATACTGGAATTGTTTTTAATTAAAAAAAAAAAAATTACTAACACATGTTTCAGGATAATTTAAAACACTGGAATTAAAAAAAATAATTCTACTATCACATGTTTAAGGATGATTTAAAACACTGGAATTAAAAAAAGGATTTTTTTTTTAATTTAATTTTTTTTTGAATTTTTGAAGAAGTTTTTTAGAATTATTTAAAACACTGCAAATTTTTTTTTGAATTTTTTTTTTACCAGCACTTGATTTAGGATAATTTAAAACACTAATTTTTTTTTGAATTTTTGAAAGTTTTTTAGAATTATTTAAAACACTGCACAATTTTTTTTTTAATTGAATTTTTTTTCACCGGCACATGATTTAGGATAATTTAAAACACTAAAAAATTTTTTGAATTTTTGAAAAAATTTTTTAGAATTATTTAAAACACTGCAATTTTTTTTTTAATTGAATTTTTTTTACCGGCACACAATTTCGGATAATTTAAAACACTGGAATTAAAAAAAAATAAATTCGGGGGGATATTGTCCGGGGGGATATTGGAACGGGGGGATATTGTCCGGGTGGATTTTGTCCTGGGGGGATATTGTCCGGGGGATATTGTCCGGGGGGATATTGTCCGGGGGGATATTGTCCTAGAACCCTCTAGAATATATGTCAGGTATTCATCGTTTTCATAAGGTGAAAAGTATCAGTCCACGAGTGTACTCCAGGGACAAAATAAGGATGAAGAAGAAACAAATAATCATGTCTTCTGAATCCACCTTAAAGTGTAACTCCACCTTCAAAATTAAAAAAGATATGTTGTAGAGCTCAATCTCACCTTCCATAGGACACCTTGATAACAATTGTACTCTGCAGATTAACTGAGATAATACCATTTAAAGCTAACTTTATGGGGGCTGCCATGTTTGCTCAAAGGGGACCTAATTAGTGATGCTAATTAGATGTGTGTGATGTCATGCTATGGCATCCTGTGAGGGAGCTTAGGGGCTAGCTGTAGTGGCCAGGGTCTGACACTTAGATTTCAGGCTAGGGGCCCGAAAAGGTCTTTTGACAAAAAATGATTGGCCAATAATAGGATTCCTGGTTACTATACATACTATTTTGGGCCCTTAGTTTGAAAAATCTAGGAGCCTATAGCAAAATCTAGGGGCTTATGCCCCTTGGAAAGTCTAACCCTGAGACTGTGGACAGCTCAACACTTGAGTGCAAAGATGGTAAATTGTCAAGCTTTTGGATGCAACAATGATTCTCAAAATAAGCGCATGTACCAGTGAAAACATGATCAATATACGGTCTGAACCGGCAAAGATATGATCAAAAAATGATCTGTGACAGCCCCACATTTAAAGGTAAGGAACATTTAGATTAAGTGGGGGGAAGTTCTGAATGCCAGAAAATGATGCACACTGACTTCCCCCTTCTAATAATTTTCAAAAAAGGGGGTGTATGCGTAATCAGAAGAATACACTATTAATAATAGTTTTCTGTCATACAAGAACAAAATTCAAAAGGTGTTATAATTGCTGTATTTCTCTGTAAATTGTAGGCATTAGTTAAGAAGATTAGCATTACCATTTCGTAAAATCTTCAGAATATACTGGTCCGAATGTGTATGGTTGAATACCAAGAAGGTTTTCCGTAACTGCCTGTAAATCCACGAAGAATGAGGCACACATAGGGATGTTGTTCCCATGCTTGTCTCTGCTTAAATGAATAAAATCCTTTACTGAATGGGTAATCAAGTTAATACATGTAGCTATTATGAATAAGAACTAAAACATTGTCACAATGTAATTGTAATATATTGGTTTCTTGGCTATCTGGTTTCATAATTGTACTTTATATACTTGTGTTTTCCTAACAGTAACTAGTCTCACTGCAATTTGAAATAACTGTGCCCAGAGGATGTGTATTGCAGTTAACCTCCTGTGTGAAGCATGGGACTAGAGTGGATGCAATTCCTTTGAGATTAATGTGTATTGCAGTCAATCCCTGAGCAGCTGACACACTGAAAATACACACACAGCTAACTAATTGTAAACTTCCTTTCATAGCAAGAAAACAGTGTCAGGACATTGTAAGTATACTAAATGTTAGGCTATTTGGTAAACTGGTAGAATTTCTTGAACCCTAAAGCTCATCTATAACCCCTTTGCTACAGGTATCTTTTCCCTCATTGCTTTTGCCACATATAACCTGGTATACCTCTAGCAAATATAGCTTTCACTATATAGGTATACACTGAGAGACAGTGCCTCTGTTTGTTGAGTCTGATACATCACTATCCTCTTTGCAAGTCATTTACTAATGTATGTATGTATCTTTATTGACGGTGTCGCACAGACACAAAGTAGTGATACAGAACAAATAATATAATACGGAACGAAATACAAATAATAAGTTAGGTGAAATAATATAGGAGTACACATAGGCATTGACCTTGCATTAAGAGCTTGTTGGTATACATCTCATGAGGTTGCCACACTTATCATATAAGCATTGTACAAATTAATCAAAAAAGAAATTATTAACTAAACTTGAACTACACATGCTACTTAACTACACTGCTGGGTTTTGCATAAGGATATTAATAAAATAACATAGAAGAAAAGGTAGATAGACAACCTTTTTTCTTTACAATAGTCCAATCAGAAAAGCCCATAAAGGGTGGTCAGGTTGTCAGAAAAAGAACATTTTTTTTTAAAAAACAGTTATAAACCTATCCAATTCCTGACCTGTCTTTGCAGATCTGGTTATTTATTCTGACAATGAATTCACTTGATATTGTCCATATTTCATACATATCCTCACGTACGATATTTGGGATATCTTTTCCAATCAGCCATGCAAACACTTCACGGGGATTTCTTTCGAATTCACCTTTAATGGTATCATTTATAAGTGTAATATTATCCAACATTTCTCGCATTTGTATTTCATTACTGGGACACTGCATGACTAAGTGGAATAGATCCTCAGTAATATATAGGTCACAAGATGGACAGACCCTATGGATGTGTGTCAGACTTTTTAGTCTCACATCATCTGACTAATGAGAGAATGTGTTGGTGTGTTCAGTTCTGAATGGGCCTCAGCCTGGATGTAGCAGTAGGACATCACTTCCTGTTTCTGATAAGCTCTGATAAGCTCCAAGATGGTGCCTCCATGAACATGCTGAGGCAGTGAATTTGCTGTATTTTGCAAGAGTATAATTGTAATCAAGGTGTCCTGAGAAAGTTTACACTGAGCTCTAAAACATATCTTTTTTTAATTTTGAAGGTGGAGTTACACTTTAATACTGAGATGTAGGCCATCCCAACGATGCCACGTGACCAGGAGTTTGACTGCAATGCGAGTGCTTATATCTGTTGCACGTTTTATCAACATATCGGACATGTCGTCATTTTCTCGAACATGGCGTCAATATTTCAGACATGTTGTCGATCTCTTAGACACGTCGTCATTCTCTCAGACATGTGGCCAATCTCGATTCGGCAAACCTTCGGTCACTTTGTCATACTTCGGGAAATGCCATCAACGCATTGGACATGTCAAACATTTGGACAAGCTGTCAAGCTGTTGTCCATGTCGTCTTCTCATCTAGACATATTGACAAACTGCGAGACAAACCAACACGTTCTCAGCACGTGGTTAGATTATCCGCCATGCCGTCACGTTGCTAGAGCCGTCATGAGACTGGCAGATTGATTGCGCGAGGCTGGATCAGTATTCATATTAACCCTTATCCTGCTGATGACTACTTTTGCCAATACAAAATGATGCAAAAAAACTGAAAAATGACTGAAACCCTGGCACATGGGTATTCATCTCAGAGTACCCATCGAGAACTATACAATGAATACCAACATGGTAGGGTTTAGATGATTTTCAAAAATCTTTGCATCCTTGAGCTTTGGACGAAAATAGCTTCACCATTATAAGGATTAAGAGCTGTGGTGAAGCGTTGGTGCCGAGATTGAGCAGTGGCGCGGTTACGGAATGAGTCGATGCAATGCCCAGATAGTGTGATTATATGGACTAAACTCTTCCATAACCCAACGCCGTGTGGATTACGAATCACGCCAGTCACCTATATTTAAACAACCGTATGCAAGATGTTAATACATGCCTGCATGCGTCTGTGCATCTTTATTGTCCCTGCTCACGAGGAAAATATACACGCCCTTAATGGAGATGAAAATCAATGAAAATATACGAATGCCCATATAGTTGACGGGTATTAAAAGGATAAGAATATTTGCAATATGTAGATACTGATCTTTTTACAGAAGCAACAACTTTCAGCCTACCGTTACCGAATCCGTCATCAGTTCTTGGGCTGATTACGGACATTAAAAATCACCATTACCTAATACGTCATCGGTTCTTGGGCTGAGTCAGTACGCATACCCTACCATTACCTGATACGTCATCAGCTCTTGGGCTGATGCCGGAGATTACAAATTACCATTACCTAATACGTCATCAGTTATTGGACTGATGACGGAGATTGTTAATCAACATTGTCTAATACGTCATTGGTTCTTGGGCTGATATGACGTTGATTATAACTGACAGAATACCTAATACGTCATCGGTCTATGGGAAGAGTCATGCAACCTAGCCTCCCATAACGAACCAATACCCAATACCTCACTGTACCTTAAATTACAGTTACACAGTTTGATCACAGTTACGTCATCAGTTCATGGGCATGGTTCATGGTTCATGAGTCAGGCAACATAGCTGACCATTACACCTAATACGTCATCAGTTCATGGGCTGAGTCAGTCAGATTACTCTACCATAACAAACAATAGCTAATAAATAGCTCACTGCACATTACCATACACTACTTAGCAGTGTTGCATACATATTGTAACTATACATGTACAATTCTACAATGGGTGAGACTTTCAGAATGTTTTATCGTATCTTACATAATGCCACTGACCATGGTATGCAATTTGTTTTACAGTGATCGAAATCAAACGTCGCAACAGGAATAGAAGAAGAAAGTTTGTGACAAAAAAGTATTGGTCGCGAAACCTCTCATTAAGGAAGGTTTTGGCTACTTTACGGCAACTTTACGACAACTTGACGTCGAAGAACGCTCGGCATGTTGATGACGTCATAGAAGATGGCTGCCACTGCGGCGATGCAGTAATGACCGTCAGTAGTAGATGTGACGTCATAGAAGATGGCTGCCACTGCGGCGATGGTATTAATGCAGTAATGACCGTCTGTAGTAGATGTGACGTCATAGAAGATGGCTGCCACTGCGGCGATGGTATTAATGCAGTAATGACCGTCTGTAGTAGATGTGACGTCATAGAAGATGGCTGCCACTGCGGCGATGGTATTAATGCAGTAATGACCGTCTGTAGTAGATGTGACGTCATAGAAGATGGCTGCCACTGCGGCGATGGTATTAATGCAGTAATGACCGTCTGTAGTAGATGGAAAGCGCGCTTGGCCTATTATGTACAGTATAACGGTTATATAAGCACTCTGCCCTAATGGACAGACGGCGGCCAGAGAATCTCAGCGCGGCGCAGCACTTAGCAATATTGCCAGCTATCTAATACACCACATGACAGAGAGACATTGATCACAGAGCTATCACGCACCTGTATCCAAGCTATAAGGCTGACCAGAGTAGGCATATATACGGAACTAAATCCTGTATCTACTCTATAGGCCTGGCCAGAGTAGGGGTATATACCGAACAAAATGCTGTATCCACACAGTAAGGCCTGGCCGGAGTATGTGTATATACTTTTATCACCTGCTTTGCTGTGATTCTGGATGCTGATTGGTCAATAAGTGTCAGGCCTGGATCCGTTCACACTTTGCAGATTCAATATCAAACGGCAGAATTCAATATTACCACTTGGAGCACCAATTTAATTGATATTACCACTCTGGCAGCCCCTGGCCCCTAGAGGTCACCAGCCTCGTTCTGACCTCCAGCGGTGCGCATGGGCATTAGTGTGAAAAATGGCCAAAACGCGGTGATCTTCACGTCGCTTCAACATCATTTTCAGTCATATTTGACTGAACAGAGTATGAATACCGGTAGTGATATATAACTGTATCCGCACAGTAAGGCCTGGCCAGGGGACTGATATGTACGGAACAAACTCCTCTTCTGGAAATAATGGAAGGATAAGGTCAAGCAAGGCGTCTATACTAGGGACTTCAAAACACTGCCTGATATATACTCCAGTTTTGTTGTATTTCCAGATGTATTCAAAAGCCTGTCAATATTTTCTAATTTGGGAATCGCTGGCCGAAACCATATAGGGTCATGGTCTTGTCCTCTGTATAAAAGGCATATAGCCTTTGGGACTTGCACCTTAAATTCCTATTGAAATCTTCACTACAAGCACTATCTCTATTCCCAAAAAAGATTGGCCTTAGGAGAAACACAATATCTCTAAAGTAACGCCAAAAATAAACAGAAAAGACGATCAACAAGTAACCTACGTCATAAAACACCAGTGACGTCATAAGATATGACAACCTGGCACAAATGATGACATGATAATACGATGGCAATGCAAGTTATCTTCATTAAGACTAGTCTTGTAGCGTCGTACTTTATATGCAGCACATATCGTATCTAGTCGAGCAAAATCTATCCTTAGAAGTTGATCACATTGGTATGAACTTGTGTAGCAGGTGAATACGAATCATTGTGTTCTGATTATCGGAAATTAAATTGGACGAGATGGAAATTCTTTAGGAAGTAATGTTTGATGTCCATCTGCTGCCTGCTCTCCCGTAGGTCAAAGTTGGACGTCTTTTGTTTTATCATGACATGTATGTATTTTCAAGTATGTGCGAGACCTTATGTATGTATTTTCAAGTATGTGCGAGACCTTATGTATGTATTTTCAAGTATGTACGAGACCTTATGTATGTATTTTCAAGTATGTGCGAGACCTTATGTATGTATTTTCAAGTATGTGCGAGACCTTAATTGCATTTTCTTATCTCATCTTGTCTCAGCTTTAGAAGCATGTACGCGCATGCGTAATACGGTAAATCAGAGCAGCCGGTGGCTCAGGGCGGGGATCTGTCCTGTACATTGGGCCCTCTCTGCGGAAAACGTAAATCAAGTTATAAAGAGGAAATCGTTGCTACTTAGATGGCTGCCTCTCCCCGTGGGGCTGTGTGGGGGTCTAAGTGACCCGCTGTCTGACCCGGGCCGGGGTAGTGTGACCACTCCGGGCTGCCTCTGATGCCGGGCCCCGCGGCGGCTGCTGGTAGAAAGCTCCCTGGCGACTGGGGCTGATCCATTAAGCAGCGGAGACTGCTGCAACAGCCATCACATCCGCCAAGAAAATATACAGGCGATGTTTCCTGGGAACTTGAATCCCGTTCCTATGCGGCTAGAACTAAGAGGGTTTGATCCAAATCTGTTAACCATAACATTTGAATTACAAATTGATGATGAAGTTAGAATTTTCTATAGAAACGCCACCTAGAGATAGTAATCTTCTAGGTAAGAAGTGGCGCCACCGTTCGATCGGAAATTTCCGGGTAACACGTGGTGCCACCTAGTAATTGGAATATTCTCGGTGACAAGCAGCAGCCCCAATTGATAGGAGACTTCCACGTGACAAGTAGCGCCTCCTAGAGTCAGGAAACTTCCAGGTAACACGTGGCGCCCCCTAGAGTCAGGAAATTTCCCCGTAACACGTGGCGCCACCTAGATTCAGGAAACTTCCAGGTTACAAGTGGCTCCCCCTAGTGACAGGAAACTTCTTGGTAAAAAAATGGCGCCTCTAGTGAGATGAACTTCCAGGTAACACGTGGCGCCCCCTAGAGTCAGGAAACTTCCACATAACAAGTGGCGCCTCTATTGAGAGGAACTGCCAGGTAACACGTGGCGCCCCCTAGCAGGACAGATCTCGTGCAACATGTGACTCCCCTGTGAGCGCTAACTTGAAGAAATCCCAGCTTTATGTAATCGATGTTGCCCCAGGTTACGATCGATGGGAGGGGCTTTAACAGAGATTACATCCACATGAAACAGGAGACGCAATATCAACATTTGTAAATAGATGAGAGGAGATTGTGATTTCTTCACGTGTGCTTGTCGAGGTGAAATGAAGGCAACGTAATGGAATGGTTCTGCCATGCACGCATTACCAGACTGTAATAGTTACGAGATCACGGCTCTTAGCTTCAAGCAGACTGTTAGCAGTACTACTCCTAATAAAAATACGAACCGCAATGCATAACCTATTACTAATTGACAAAATGATCATTTCCATGGAAAAAAACAACATACACACATGTATACATATATACATACACACACATACATACATACAAGCATACACAAACACTCATACATACATACACACACACATACATACATACACACACATCCACACATACATACATACATACACACACATCTCGGGGGGATTTAGGGGGCCGCATACGTTCGTTATCAAAATTAAGAAATACCCCTAAAGCACTGATTTCTGGCAAAAAAAGCACCCTTATTTTAATAAAAACGCTGACTCTTTCCACTAAATAAACACCCCTTCTTTTGTCAAAACACTGACATTGGATGAACGGGAACACGTATTTTAACTTTATATTTAAAATCCTCTGCGTGTTTAGCGGCAGCAAGTGTCGGCAGCAAACTCGGATGCCCAGATACTTCGGGAGTCACTCTGCGTCAGAGCCGCGTATGTTTCGTGGATTGTAAGTGGATTTTGACCCCCATACTTCGTACCTGGGTACAAAAAAGTACCCTTCTTTTACAAATTCGCGGACATGCGGAGGTCTTAAAAAAAGACCCCTTCTTCCGCGAAATACTTAACGAAGGTGCGCCCCCCCCACCTCTGTACCTGAGTGCCCCCCCCCCCCCCCGGGACACACACACACACACACACACACACACACACACGCATACATACATACATTCATACATACATATATACAGATGGGTAGGGGCGCGGAAGAGTGGGTTGAGTCAGTGACTAGGAATACAGTGACAGGAAACTCCTAGCCAGCAGTCCATTCACTCCCACTGTGAAGGCTAATCTCGTCCAGAGGCTTGAAAGGGCTAGAGACTTGGGTGAGATTTCGTGAGATTTGGGGTGGCCATCTTAGGCCTATTGTGTTGGTCATAATGTTAAATGGACTACTTGTGCTTTTAAACATGTGAAAAATGGATTTTACCTTTTGGAGAGGCTCAACTATAAGGACATGCTAGGGATGTAGGTAAGAACTTGTGCTAACTTTGCTTAATTGATGTTAGCGCAATTGCAATACATGTATCTGGGAGGTTTAATTGGGTACTCCAATTAACTTGTGATATGACTAAACATCAGTCATCTCAGTAAATTTCCCCTTCTGTGCTGGTTTAATTTATTGAGAAACCAACAATTTTAAGTTGGTATATGAGGTTAAATAGATAAATAAAGAAGTTAATCTTTATCGCTGTTCTATTTTCAAAGAGAATATGTATACTTGAAATTGTAAATTTGTCACATTGTCTGGACCTGTTCTAAGGTAACAATAGAACTATATTTTCTCCCATTTTGTATGCTGAATAGTAAATGAAAGGTTACTTTTTTATATATTTCAATTTCACATCATAGAAATAATAATAGATAAATATTTCCTTGTATCATTGTTATGAGCTATGCTGATAAACTAACAGTAAAAGACAGTCAGGCACAGGGTTATTTACTGAAATGGCACTTATGGCACATATCTATGTTAGCATTCTGAAGACATGTCAAAAGTCTTGAGTTGAACCAAGATTAGACTTATTGCAATAAGCCTAACATCAATTAAACTGTAAACACATGGAACAGTGCTCACCTGCATTCCTACCAACATGCCCAGGTAAATAATCCTCCTCAAAAGGTAAACACAATTAGTAATGATTGTATATGGATTATTCATATCTTTGTATTGAAATAGGTAAATTAGCATACTAGCCCTTTAATTCAAATAATTTGAATAAACATTAAACTCAACAGAGATGAAACATTTTAAAAAACTGAACAATACATGTGGTATATTCCCTCTTTTGCCAGAGAATTTCTTTCAGTCTTGAGTGAGTAACATTGACAGAGGATGAGAGGTTTATTATCTACTCAGAGCCCCTTTAAATCTTCCGACTTCCTTTATAGACATTTAATGAGAAACAAAAGCAGTGTGGCATGTGTTTATTGGGTTGATATCCTGTACTCATACCTCAGGCTCTAGACAGGGATGTTCCTATTGATCAGAATTAAGCCAGACATAGGATTGCAATCAGACATGTGTATCCTGTATAGCCCCTGAAAGGTGCGGCCCTGAATGTAAAGGCAATCCACAGCAGTAGGTTGAGACAGGAAAGTATCAGGTTTTGTCACTGCATCCTGTCTGATGTTATGGACCTGTTTAACCATGGAATATATATACTAAAAGAGCTCTTCTACATTCCCCATACCAGAGAAAGTAGTCAAATAACCCTGTGGTATACACAGGAAGTGGTGATAAGTAGAGCAGTGCCCATGCTCAGTTGAGTCAGGTTGAGTCCCTGGGAATGAGTGGGATACAGATAAGAGCTCATTTGCATAACAATAGTGTCTGACTGGTGTAGGAGCTATCATTAGCTGTCTCCTATCTCCCTAACCTATATATCTCTGGTTGAGTGTTTGTGAGAGTGGGGGGGGGGGAGGGGGGGGGGGGGGGGGCGTGGTAACATTTCCTCTGACTCCTCAGGTAACTTCCTGTCCCCAGCCCCTCCTCTGGTGAGTGTTGAAGGTAGGGGAAATGGCTTCTATGCCTTAACTCCTCTCACTTAACTCCTGATTGCTCAGTGAAGGCGCTCCATAACCTCGTGTAATGCATTATCACATGCCTGATGTAACACCTCACTGTCCGCGCCGCCTGCCCGCCGCGCGCTGCCAATGTCCCTGTCCGCTCAGAGCCGCAGTATTGAATGACAGCGGATCAAGCAGAAATAGAAACTCTCTCCTTCATTCCCCTGATTCCATCTACTTCCTTAAGGTAACAGATGTCACTCGCATCCATCTTGCTCACCTTACACCCGTGCTAACAGCAGCTACTTCGTAAAACTATACACCCGTCACTTGTGATAGGAGACGGCTAGTAGTGAAAGCTAGAGCTTGTTAACCTAGACTGTCCACCTCTCAAATCTCGTTAAGGGCATGTGAGGATGTGGTCAGTGATTTGAATTAGTGCAAGCGGTGGTATCCGGGTACTTTGTTTCCCCATGTTTGACAAGATGCTAGTCACGTTTTAGCCTAGATTATATGGCAGAAATGGTGGCGATAAACGAAATTCAAAATCCTAAGCCGTGATGTAAGGGCCTTCACTCCTTCATTCTCATTAGTTTAAGTACTTATGTTCCTCTTGATAAATGGGTGATTAGTGCTGATTGAGTGCCAATAGTCCCATCATGCACCGCGCGACAGCCATCTTGCTCTAATGAGCCGGGGATGGGGATCTATAGAAGTGTACGCGAGTCTGCGCCGCTTAATGAGTCAAGTTGTTTAGATAGTCTTGCGATTACTGAGATTGCCAGAAATAAATGTTTTCATTGACTATCCATGTGATATCATCTGGAAGAAGCAATTATATAAATGGAGTGCAAGTTTGATGTGTTTTCCTGTGGTGCAAGAGAGCCATAGGGACATTTAAAACATCTTCACCTTGTACATTACACGACATACAAATCCCTTTCTAAAGCAATTGTACCTACGTATGATTTTATTACCAAAAAACGTAACCCCGAGGTACCTAGCGAAATATTAGCTTTGTCAGAAAAGAAAAATGTAAACAACATTATTATATTCAATGAGATTAAACTAAAATGTAAAAATACAACTTTCGGAAAAATAACCAAATCATAAGTTGTATAGAAGTGGACGTTGTTAGAGGGGCCCACAGTTTCTCCACTGTTTGCCTTCTCGGGCCAGCCCCCCCCCCCCCCCCCCCATGGTCAAGAGGTCTAATCCGCTCCTCGCCCACTGTTTTCCCACTCTCAGCCGTTCGCCAGGCACTAGGTTCTAACACGAATCAAAATGTAAGAAAGTAACAGGTGACTCAGTGACGGTTGTTGGAATGTGAGGAAGTTGCAGGTGACTCATTGATGGCTGTTGGAATGTGCGGAAGTTGCAGGTGACACTGTGATGGCTGTTGGAGTGTGAGGAAGTTGTAGGTGACTCAGTGATGGCTGTTGTAGTGTGAGGAAGTTGTAGGTGACTCATTGATGGCTGTTGGAATGTGAGGAAGTTGCAGGTGACTCATTTATGGCTGTTGGAATGTGAGGAAGTTGCAGGTGACTCTGTGATGGCTGTTGGAATGTGAGGAAGTTGCAGGTGACTCAGTGATGGCTGTTGGAATGTGAGGAAATTGCAGGTGACTCTGTGACGGTTGTTGGAATGTGAGGAAGTTGCAGGTGACTCATTGATGGCTGTTGGAATGTGAGGAAGTTGCAGGTGACTCATTGATGGCTGTTGGAATGTGAGGAAGTTGCAGGTGACTCAGTGATGGCTGTTGTAGTGTGAGGAAGTTGTAGGTGACTCAGTGATGGCTGTTGGAATGTGAGGAAGTTGCAGGTGACTCTGTGATGGCTGTTGGAATGTGAGGAAGTTGCAGAAGACTCTGTGACGGCTGTTGGAAAGTGAAGAAGTTGCAGGTGACTGTGATGGCTCCAGGAATGAGAAGAAGTTGCAGGTGACTCAATGTTGGCTGTTTGAATGTGAGGAAGTTACAGGTGACCCAGTGACGGTTGTTGGAATGTGAGGAAGTTGCAGGTGACTGTGATGGCTGTTGGAATGTGAGGAAGTTGCAGGTGACTCTGTGATAGCTGTTGTAATGTCAGGAAGTTGCAGGTGACTCTGTGATAGCGATTGGAATGTGAGGAAGTTGCAGGTGACTCTGTGACGGTTGTTGGAATGTGAAGAAGTTGCAGGTGACTGTGATGGCTGTTGGAATGTGAGGAAGTTGCAGGTGACTCTGTGATAGCTGTTGTAATGTGAGGAAGTTCCATGTGACTCTGCGATGACTGTTGGAATGTGAGGAAGTTACAGGTGACTCAGTGATGGCTGTTGGAATGTGAGGAAGTTGCAGGTGACTCTGTGATGGCTGTTGGAATGTGAGGAAGTTGCAGGTGACTCTGTGATGGCTGTTGAAATGTGAAGAAGTTGCAGGTGACTCCGTGATCACTGTTGGAATGTGAGGAAGTTGCAGGTGACTCTGTGTTGGCTGTTGGAATGTGAGAAAGTTGCAGGTGACTGTAATGGCTGTTGGAATGTGAGGAAGTTGCAGGTGACTCTGTGTTGGCTGTTGGAATGTGAGAAAGTTGCAGGTGACTGTAATGGCTGTTGGAATGTGAGGAAGTTGCAGGTGACTCTGTGATGGCTGTTGGAATGTGAGGAAGTTGCAGGTGACTCTGTGATGGCTGTTGGAATGTGAGGAAGTTGCAGGTGACTGTAATGGCTGTTGGAATGTGAGGAAGTTGCAGGTGACTCTGTGTTGGCTGTTGGAATGTGAGAAAGTTGCAGGTGACTGTAATGGCTGTTGGAATGTGAGGAAGTTGCAGGTGACTGTGATGGCTTTTGGAGTGTGGGGATGTTGCAGGTGACTCAGTGATGGCTGTTGGAATGTGAGGAAGTTGCAGGTGACTGTGATGGCTTTTGGAGTGTGGGGATGTTGCAGGTGACTCAGTGATGGCTGTTGGAGTGTGGGGACGTTGCATTTGACTCTCTCATGGCTATTGGAAGAGGTTGCAGGTGACCCTTTGATGGTTGTTGGAATATTTAGAAGTTGCAGGTGCATTGACGATGGCTTCAAATGTTTCATAAATGTAATATGAATTGAATTCCACAGTCATTGTAAAAGGTAGTAGAAGAGATCCAAATGACAGTTTCCTAAGGACCCTCTAGCACCAATGTGTTAAACACTTCTCTCAGTAAGAGAGGGTGGCGAGATGGCTCACAGTGTGGAGAGGTGTATCAAAGGCACGCAGACTGTCGAGTAGGATGTTTACTGTGCTATCCGGTTTCTGTGAAGGCACTGTGAATATATCTTCACAATAAGGGAGTATCGTAGGTAAAATTAGCTTCATTTCTGCCTGTGAGTCTCGTGAAGTGTCTCTGAGCCCTCCAGAGCAAGCAGTGAGACGACAATTACACACGCTGACGCAGGTGAAAGGGAGTTGTTTGTCATAACATGGTAGGGCTAAAATAAACAGGATTGCTGGCTTAGCTGAAAGAGAGTTGTTTGTTGTAAAATGGTAGGGCTAAAATAAACAGGACAGCTGGCTTAGATGAAAGAGGATTGTTTGTTATAAAATGGTAGGGCTAAGATAAACAGGATTGCTGGCTTAGATGAAAGAGAGTTGTTTGTCATAACATGGCAGGGCTAAAATAAACAGGACTGCTGGCTTAGATGAAATAGAGTTGTTTGTTATAAAATAGTAGGGCTAAAATAAACAGGATTGCTGCCTTAGATGAAAGAGAGTTGTTTGTCATAACATGGCAGGGCTAAGATAAACAGGATTGCTGGCTTAGATGAAAGAGTTGTTTGTTATAAAATAGTAGGGCTAAAATAAGCAGGATTGCTGCCTTAGATGAAAGAGAGTTGTTTGTCATAACATGGCAGGGCTAAGATAAACAGGATTGCTGGCTTAGATGAAAGAGTTGTTTGTTATAAAATAGTAGGGCTAAAATAAACAGGATTGCTGCCTTAGATGAAAGAGAGTTGTTTGTCATAACATGGTAGGGCTAAAATAAACAGGACTGCTGGCTTAGATGAAAGAGAGTTGTTTGTTATGAAATGGTAGGGCTAAAATAAACAGGATTGCTGGCTTAGCTGAAAGAGAGTTGTTTGTTGTAAAATGGTGGGGCTAAAATAAACAGGACTGCTGGCTTAGATGAAAGATAGTTGTTTGTCATAACATGGCAGGGCTAAAATAAACAGAATTGCTGGCTTAGCTGAAAGAGAGTTGTTTGTCATAACATGGCAGGGCTAAAATAAACAGGACTGCTGGCTTAGATGAAAGAGAGTTGTTTGTCATAAAATGGGAGGCTACAATAAACAGGACTGCTGGCTTAGATGAAAGAGAGTTGTTTGTTATGAAATGGTAGGGCTAAAATAAACAGGATTGCTGGCTTAGATGAAAGAGAGTTGTTTGTTATGAAATGGTAGGGCTAAAATAAACAGGATTGCTGGCTTAGATGAAAGATAGTTGTTTGTTATAAAATGGGAGGCTACAATAAACAGGACTGCTGGCTTAGATGAAAGATAGTTGTTTGTTATAAAATGGTAGGGCTAAAATAAACAGGACTGCTGGCTTAGATGAAAGAGAGTTGTTTGTTATGAAATGGTAGGGCTAAAATAAACAGGACTGCTGGCTTAGATGAAAGATAGTTGTTTGTTATAAAATGGGAGGCTACAATAAACAGGACTGCTGGCTTAGATGAAAGATAGTTGTTTGTTATAAAATGGTAGGGCTAAAATAAACAGGACTGCTGGCTTAGATGAAAGAGAGTTGTTTGTTATAAAATGGGAGGCTACAATAAACAGGACTGCTGGCTTAGATGGAAGATAGTTGATTGTTATAAATCTGTACGGCTTAAAAAAACAGGACAGCTGGCTTAGATGAAAGAGGATTGTTTGTTATAAAATGGTAGGGCTAAAATAAACAGGATTGCTGATTTAAGTGAAAGAGAGTTGATTATTAAAAAATGGCCGGCTAAAATAAACTAGGGGATCACTGGCCTAGGTGAAACAGAGTTGTTTAATATAAAATGTCAGGCTAAAATAAACAAGAGGATTGCTGGCTTAGATGAAAGAGAGTTGTTATCATTAAGTGACAGGGCTGAAATAAACAAGAACATCACTGGTCTAGGTGGAAGAGTTGCTTATTACAAAATGGAAGGGCTAAAATAAACTAGAGGATTGCTGGCCTAGGTAAATGAGGGTTGTTTATCATAAAATTGCAGTACTGAAATAAAATAGATGATCGCTGGCCTAGGTGAAAGAGCGTTGTTTATCATAAAATGTCAGGACTGAAATAAAATAGATGATCGCTGGCCTAGGTGAAAGACAGTTGTGTATCATAAAATGTCAGGCTAGAATAAACTAGAGGATTGCTGGCTTAGGTGAAAGAGAGTTTTGTATCATAAAATGGCATGGCTAAAATAAACAAGAGAACTGCTGACCTAAGTGAAAGAGAGTTGTTCATTATAAAATAGCAGGACTGGAATAATTTAGGGGACCACTAGGTTTGGTGAAAGAGTTATTTTTTATAGAATAATAGAAGTGCAATAAACAAGAGGAATGATGCTTTCTTTGATGGATACCACTGCGTCACGTGATAGGCTTTTACCAATTAATGCGCGGGATTGGTCAGTGAATGCAATGATAACTCTAAAACTCTGAAAGTTAACGCGACTCACAGACAATTTAGCGTGGACAGTCTGAACCATAAAGTGCTGATGATTTAGACAGCGCCATTGCCCACTCATCTCTACCTTTAATAATCCCATTCAAACGTGTCTCCTAAGCATACCTCTAGCCCAGAACCAGTGGTTAGGGTAGCAGACACTGAAGGCGTGCTTTGTAATTCCCAGCAAGCAAGTACCGCTGAAAGGGCGATCAAGACTCGCGTGTCACTTTAAAGGCGCACTTAGAGGGAAATATAAAACGCGGAATGTAGGAATATATCAATTTGAAGATAAGTGGCTCTCTGAGTCTCAGCGTGAAATCACGTGACCCAGGAGTCGCCAGCCTCTCTCCATCGCGTGTGAAAGGAGCAAAATCCTAAACACCCTCTTAAACATATCCTCGATATATATATGTATATACATATATATATATATTTATATATATATATATATATATATATATATATATATATATATATATATATATATATTTATATATATACATATATATATATATATATATATATATATATATATATATATATATATATATATATATATATATATGTATATATATATATATATATATATATATATATATATATATATATATATATATATATATATATATATATATATATATACTTGTATATATATATATATATATATATATATATGTATATATATATATATATATATATATATATATATATATATATATATATATATATATATATATATATATGTATATATATATATATATATATATATATATATATATATTTGTGTGAGTGTTTGTGTGAGTGTGTGTAAGAGAGAGAGAGAGAGATCTCCTCCTCCCTGCTGGTCATGTGTGTGTGTACGCCCTGGGCTCTGTGTTATCGACATTGGCCAGGCGGCCTCGTGGCCAACTAGTGTCCACCTCAATCACAGCAGCTTTTTCCCGCCCACTGACATATCCAACCCCCCCCCCCCCTTGAGGGGGAGGACGTTGTTTGCCGACTTGGCCTTAAAACTTATGATATTAGCTCAGATCATAAGCACATGCAAATCACACAGAGGTTGAAATAAATAACTAAAGAATAGTTGGACAAAAATTACATAAAAAACAACAACAACGTTTCGGCGGATACAAACTAAGGTCTCAATGGTAAAACACACACGATAGGTATGAGCGACAGAACCCCATTATGAAGGGTTTGTCTGTCCTGACGGCCGAGTGGTCTAAGGCGTTGCCACTGGCTGCTAGCTGTCCCTCACCACTGGCCAAGTTGATATCCCGGCCGGGGCATGTGGGAATGTTGCCAGTGACTTTGGGATAGGCAGTGGTTGCTGGTTGCCTCCACTACCTACAACTGGCTAGTCACGACTTAGCCATAATATGGGCGAAGAAGTGATGAAAACCGAAATTCCAGTATTCCCATTAAGAAATGAAAAATGTCTACTTAAGTAATATCATATCAGCGCCATTCAAATGAAATGAAATAAGCATTCGCATATGAGTAGACTTCCATAGAGTAGCTTTGCCCCCTTTTCCTTTTGACTTGTTTGTTTAGGTATGAATTTCGCAATACATGCCTTTCTTGTCGTCATTCAATGAAAATTGCAGTTTAAAGAGATATCTTGACATATCCTGAAATTCTTCCCATATTTTCTACGACAGTAGCAGCAGGTTTGTGGTCATATATGATGAACTCGTCAGCAGCAGCAGGGTCAGCAGTCTGTGGAGGAGGCGGATCATAGGCTGAGGCAGGGGCTGAGAAACATGAACGATAATTGAACTAAGCCGCTGGGGGCAGTGTTCAGGAAAACCACAGAAAACGCAAACGATTTATTAATAAGGAAATTGTGAGTATGGCGGCAGGGAATCGATGTTTCCCTAATGGGTATAAGAACTGCTCAAGCATACGTTGAATTAAACAGTTTTCTGTGTAGATATTCTCCTGGGACGAGCCTTTTTCAGCTATCCTGCGGCAAGATTCCTTCCACCACAGTGATTTGGCTTTGTGCTAGAAATGTATTTAGAGGAAAAAAAGATTGCTAGTTCTTTACTGGGCCATAGATCCGAAAATCATTTTGAGAATTGGGATTATAATTCCTTACAATCCCCGAAGCAATAACTGTCTATTTGTTAATTGATTCTTACTTTAGTTCTGACCCTAAAGTTATTCTGCCAAAGCCCTCACTGCCAAAAACTCAATTCACTTGCGGTAACCTTGAACTTAGGGTGGTCACAAAGAACCGTTATCTTGGTTTATGGTTTAATGAACACCTAGACTTCAAGGATACAGCTTGAGAGGTTGCTAAATCTGCTCATCGAGCACTTGGTCTTCTCATCTCAAAGTTTAAGCTCTGTGGAGGGCCTTTTGACTGTTTTACTACCTTATATGAATCTCTAGTATTGCCCATCATTTCCTATGGTGCTGCTATATGGGGAACCTCTGAATTCAATTGCATCAATTCTGTGCACAATCGAGCATGTAGGTACAATTATGGAGTTGGTAAATACACCCCAAATGCTGCAGTAAGGGGTGATATGGGATGGAAGGCCCCTTTACACCACCATTGGCTGTGTGTGACGAGAATGTGGTGCAGACTAAGTGTTCTGCCAAATGAGCGTTTGACCAGAAGAGTGTTTTTGTGGGCAAAAAACCAAGCTCAAGGAAATAAGAAAAACTGGGCTGAGGAAATTCTTTATTTCGAACCGATCGCCTCATTTGGCCAATGTTGAGCACCTCCACCTGGCAGAAATAGTAATTCCTAATGTAAATTCAATTCTGTGGGAGGCCGAGAAGGCTAAGTGGCTCACTTCAATAAGCCGTGAGGAAGCTCAGCATGGTGTGGGTAAAAACAAATTGAGGTCTTACAATACCTTTAAAACAACTTTTGAAGCCAAAGCCTATGTTAGAGCTAATTTACCTAGAGCACATCGTCGGGCTCCAGCTCAATTTAGAGCTGGGGTTGCACCTCTGGCACTAGAAACAGGCCGCTATCCGGGCTTACCAGTGCGTGAAAGGATTTGTTTTTACTGCAAGTCGCTTAAGAGAGAAACTGTTGAAGATGAAAAACATGTCATTCTTGCCTGCCTTCCTTATAATGCACAGAGAGCAACTCTATTTACAAGACTAGAGGAGTCAATCCAAGGGCTTTCTTACATATCAGAGGAGCAGAAATTCAAAACAATACTAAGTGATGGTAATGATGTCAAGCAATGTGCAAGCTTTCTTAAAACCATCCTCTACATTAGAAGATCTGAATTGATGAAACCACAGGGACACTGTATGTGTCTTATAAACTTTTAAAAGATTTTAAATAAAATAATAAAACCGGAGTGTGGATTGGAGATCAGAACTTTCCCGGTGTGTGTGCTTGTAAATCCTAACCGCTAATGACGCAATTCGTCAGTCAACAGACTAGCGTCCCAATATGCAACAATGGTGTGTCACGATGTTTGCCCGGTACGCGATAGCGTCGCCATGGCAAACAGTAACAGGAGGGAACCGTTCGGTGGCTCCCTCTGGATTTATTAAATAAAATATATCCAGCGGTTTCATACATAGGTTGTAATCGTCAGAGGAGGGGGGGTAAAAAACTATGGCACGAATTGAAAAATATCTGGTTTTTGTTCTAAAAGGTGAATGTAAGTAGCTACTCTGTGGTCACAGATGTATAAAATATATTGTATTGGTGATTTTAGTTGCGAAAATTATATGGTTGGGTAGGGGATCAACACAGGTTTTGTCCTGGTAAAATGTTGCATAAGGGTCATGTATGACCTATCTCAATGAGATAGGCGCTAGTCTGGGAAATGTAAGAACATAGTGCTGGTAAGCATGTTCTGAGCCTGAATATCTGAAACCCGTGGTAGTAAACATTTAATAACTGGGGTAAACAGGTAAACAGATAATCAGATGATGGGGGCCCGAATTGATTTTAATCAAATACATTCAGTCCCATAGGGGTAGTAGATCTGAGCCTATGTATCCATAGGCGTTCTAATTCTAAGCGTATATCCAGAGATTCTTTAGAGTCTGGATCTTTTCGGCCAAATTGTAAAACATGTAGTTTTACATTACCTAGACCTTGGTGTTGCTCCGAATTAAAGTGTCGGCCGACACTATGAGTGGAGTTGTGTTGGGTGATATATCGGAAGTGTTCACACATCCGTTCACCCAATGTTCTTTTGGTATGCCCAATATATTGTTTAAAACATACTTGGCAGGTGATACAGTAGATAATGTTATTGGTTTTGCAACTGCAACATCTAATGGTGTTGTAGTTGCGACCAGTGATTGGACTTTTGATCTGGCCTGAAGTGTCCAATTTAATGCAGTATCTGCAATTTTTCCTAGTGCAGAAATTGCGTTTGTAGTTGCGTGGGGGGTATTCCACTTTGTTAACATCTAGGGGGTTCTTGACTAGTGCGCGAACTAATAAATCTCTAATGTTTTTGGGTCGTCTAAACCCTTGCGTAACTTTCCAGTTTAAAACTTCTCGGGTACTCGAAGATTTATCTAAGATATCCCAGTTTTGGTTGACTATACCTCCAAGGATTCTGCCCCCTGGGTGGTATGTAGTAATAAGGAATATTTCATCTAATTCTTTTGTTGAATCGTCCTTGTCAGGGGGATTTAACAATGTGTTCCTGTCTAAGTGGTAAGCTTTACTAAAAGCTTCCTGCATAATTTTAGGGGGATAATTGGCTTTGAGAAAGTGTTTTGTCATTTCCCTAGCGTGGTGTGTAAAGTCATCGGTGTCGCTACATATCCTGCGAAGTCGTAGGAACTGGCTATATGGAATTGAGGATTTGCAATTCTTAGGATGACACGAGTAGAAGCTTAAATAGTTATGAGCGTCAGTCGGTTTGGTATAGAGGCTTGTCGATATTTTCCCTGTGTCATTGGCCAATGACACAGTGACATCGAGGAAATGTACCTCGGTGTTGGAAATGTCGGTCTCGAATTTAATAGAGGGAACGCATTGATTAAGATGATCTTCAAAATCTTTAAAGGTGGTGAGGCCATGTTGCCAGATGACAAAGATGTCATCTATAAACCGTACCCACAAGAGCGGTTGCTGATGGTAGGTATATACAAATTTGGACTCAAACCATCCCATGTATGTATTGGCAAAGGATGGTGCAACCTTGGTGCCCATTGCCGTACCTCCTATTTGAAGGAAGTGGCGATTGGCAAAATCAAAATTATTCATCTTAAGTACCTTTTCTAAAAGTATCATAAGGTTCTGAGTAGATGGTTTGTCGTGTTGGGGCCTGTGTGTTTCTAAAGTTTCTTTGGCGGCTTGTATGCCTTGATCGTTTGGTATGTTTGTGTACAGGCTCGCTACATCTAGTGTAGCTAGTAGGCAATTAGCTGGGAGATTTCCTAAGTTAATTATTTTGGAAAGGAAGTGAGTGGTATCCCTCACATAAGAAGGTAGTGCCTTTACTGTAGGCTGTAGAAAGAAATCTACAAGCTGTGATATTCGCTCAGTGGGACACCCATTCCCAGAGACTATTGGCCTCCCTGGGGGGTTATCTTTCCTTTTATGTATTTTTGGCAGCATGTAAAATAAAGAAGTTCTTTCTTTATCAATGTGCAGGAATTGGTGACATTTGTCATCAATTTCCTCATCATCTAAAAGTTGTTGCAGGAAATTATTAATATTTTCTGTATGTGAATGGGTGAGATCCACGTCGGTCTCAATATAGAAGTTAGCATCGGTTAATTGTCTAAGGCCTTCGTTTATATAATCAGTAACATTCATGACGACCACTGCGCCTCCCTTATCTGCCGGTTTAATGACTATGTTTTTATTAGCCATTAGTGACTTAATAGCATCTCTTTCTGACCTGGTTAGGTTTTGAAAATTGTTCTTGGGTACCTTATGTGAAAGTAGATCGTATTCATTCTGTCTACAGAAAATCTCTAAATTTACTATAGGTGGAGGCTTCCATTTGGAGGCCTCTTTGAATTTTGAATCTCGGAAGGCATCGTTATCAGTGTGCAGATTGCCGATCCCTGTGGGGTTTGTGTCTTCATCAACTGGCAGGTTGCTAAAGAAAAGTTTCCGTTTGATTCTGGTATGAAATTGATCTAAGTCTTCTCTCAGGAGTCCAAAAATAGGTTCTCCAGGGGTTGGACAAAATTTCATGCCTTTCGCAAGGATAGAAATTTCAGCTTCATTAAGTTTGTAATCTGAAAGATTAACTACTAGGGAATCCAAATTTTTGCTGTTATTACAGTTGCTGTTTAAATCAGCTATGTCTAAATCTCTTACCTTATCTGTAGATAGAATAAAAGAGTAGGAGTACTTTGCATGCAAGTGGTGTTTGCTTAGGTTCGCCTGGTCTGGTTTCACAGTGCAAGAATGTAAAGATGTGCTGGTATGACAGGTATGTGTGGCAGCAAGGCTGTGTTGTGTTGGTTGACTGCGTTCGCTGTTGCTTGAAGAAACAGGAGAATTAAATAGTATGTGTGCATAATAAAGTCAAACAAACAAGGAAATACTATAAGGTGACCTTTTGTCACATAATATATGTATTCTTCAAAATAGATGGTACAAAAATAGATCAGTTAGGAAGGACAAGTACTGTGTGCATAGAATAGCTGTTCTTGCTGTCAGTAAGTCTAACAATTAAATGAATAAATGAAAGAATTGGAGAGATCCATTCTCTATGTGATGCTAGTCAGCAGTATATAACCAGACACTGGTCGGTGTCATGAAGGATCATTGCAAATATATATATATAGTAAAGTCCTGATTAGAGAGTCTGGAAAGGTATTTATAGACTTTACTTATCAGACCTAGTGGAGACATACATGGTAACATGGCTATGGTGACACATATGTTTCTATAGACATCTCAAGTTTAAATTGTTTAAAAGAAATATGAGAAGAAGAATGTACAGAATGATAACATGTCATACTGATGTAGTATGAAACAACATGGTATAAATTACCCAATGTTAAAACGAATGACTCAAAATGCTCTATGAAATAGAGTGAGTGCTCGTGGGCACAAATAAAAGTTCTTATGTCAATGATAGTTAGACATAGGTTACTGTAGTAATATTGTCATTTGGCACGCGAGAAACTGTTCATGATAAAATTATCAATCCCATAAGATAGGGAGATGAGGTAGAGTGTCAACTGACTGCTGCTGCCTGAAACACATGATGAGCACTTCTATGGTGCTTGGATAGTTACTTATGTAGCCCGTCATAGGCTTCTGCTATCTTCCTGATCAAGTCAGGAGTGAACAGGCGTGGATCCACACCCTCCATCGCCATCTTGGGGGGTCCCTGTTGCGGTTGCTTGGGTCTCGCTCCCTGGTTGTTGTAAGAGTTGCTTCCCTGAGGTGGCTGTCTCTGGGGGTAGTTGTTGTAGTTGTTGTTGTTAGGTGGCTGCTGCTGCTGCTGCTGCTGCTGTCTGCCGAACCCATAATCCTGGTCTTGTTGGAAGTTCCTTCTCTTAGCCGGTCTGGAGGATGATCTTCCCCTTCTCCTAGATCTGCTACGAGAACGTGCTCTGCTCCGTTCCTGAATGGGTCTGGCCTCAGACTGTCGATCGACAGAAGGCGGATCCATTGCAGTAGGTAACTCCATCGCGTTGATGGTGTTGTATTTCTTGGGGACAAGTCCCCTGACTGTAGAAATCAGGTCCTTGTCAGGAACCTGATTCTCACTCATGGCAAGGTGTTGTATGTACTTGCCCATCTGCTCCTTGATGTCCATCTGTACTTTCAGACGTGCATCAAATAGTGCACCAACAGAGAGGCGGTAGCCCTCTTTGTTCTCCCCAAAGATTTTCTGTAGACTGGATTTGTCTACTTGGATCTTTTCTGCCTGGAATGCTGCATGGTCATGGAGCATATCTGCGATCTTTATCTGAAGATCCAGGGCTTGCTTCTTCATCATCTCCGCTATTTTATCAGCGTGAGGATGGAGGTATACAGGCATGGGTGCTAGCTGAAGCGCCCATGGTGCGATGAGTCCTTGGTTGGTCAGGTCACATAGCATCCGGCTCCGGTGCTTAGCCCTGACTTCGGCAACAACGCTACTTCTAGCGGTGTTGTAGTAATCCTGCTCGATCGTTTTCATCCAGGGTGTCCCTGGGTCGACCTCTCCCTTGCTCACATCGAACGGTGTGTAGGTGGGTGTAGGTTCTGCCGCTGCAGCTCCCTGGTCAGGGGTCTGTGCGGGTATCTGAAAAGAGACAGAAAGTCCATTATGATCCGTAGATCGATTATCGCTCACCCTGGAAGTTATTGTGATGGCAGGCCTGCCGCTCTCCTCAAATAACTCTTTGGATAGATCATCCATGTCCATGGGTTGTATAGCATTATTAGTATTTAGAGGATTATTGCCTACCACTTCGTAGTTATTAGTGGCAGCGCTAACGATACGTTTACGTTTCGATCCTCGTAACTTGTCTTCTGACTCGGCTTGTGATGACGTCATCACAGGTCTAGACACGGCCGTGTCCTCGTCAGAAATTAAACCTTCTAGAATGTTTGGTGTAGTGGGTCTAGGTTTAGACGTTACAGTAACATTATCAGAGTTTCTCTCCCTTGTGGAAGTGCTACCGGTTGGTGCAGGTGTCCTGTGTATCGGAGTAAAGAACGTGGTAATAGGTCTAACTGATTTCGGAATGGCCATTCCAGAATCACATGGCGTAGAAGGGCAGCTGACAAAACTTGTCGCGCTCTTTGTACGTGTCGGTCTGGCCCTAACTTCTCTTTGTGGAAGTTGAATGGAAGTGTTACTCACCTCGTCAGCTGTATCTGCGGTGTCAGTATCACTTACTTCTTCGAGGGTAACGTTTGTTACCCTCTCGCTGAGCTCTACGACGTCGGACATTTTTTGGCTTTTGTCGTTTTGTGCAGTACGGACGTTGTCGCGATCCGTTGAGTGCTGCTGCTCGTTCCCCTTGGTGTTCGGGTCCTCATTGGGTTTGGCTCTCTGATTCCTCTCCATGATGAGATAAAATAATAAAACCGGAGTGTGGATTGGAGATCAGAACTTTCCCGGTGTGTGTGCTTGTAAATCCTAACCGCTAATGACGCAATTCGTCAGTCAACAGACTAGCGTCCCAATATGCAACAATGGTGTGTCACGATGTTTGCCCGGTACGCGATAGCGTCGCCATGGCAAACAGTAACAGGAGGGAACCGTTCGGTGGCTCCCTCTGGATTTATTAAATAAAATATATCCAGCGGTTTCATACATAGGTTGTAATCGTCAGAGGAGGGGGGGTAAAAAACTATGGCACGAATTGAAAAATATCTGGTTTTTGTTCTAAAAGGTGAATGTAAGTAGCTACTCTGTGGTCACAGATGTATAAAATATATTGTATTGGTGATTTTAGTTGCGAAAATTATATGGTTGGGTAGGGGATCAACACAGGTTTTGTCCTGGTAAAATGTTGCATAAGGGTCATGTATGACCTATCTCAATGAGATAGGCGCTAGTCTGGGAAATGTAAGAACATAGTGCTGGTAAGCATGTTCTGAGCCTGAATATCTGAAACCCGTGGTAGTAAACATTTAATAACTGGGGTAAACAGGTAAACAGATAATCAGATGATGGGGGCCCGAATTGATTTTAATCAAATACATTCAGTCCCATAGGGGTAGTAGATCTGAGCCTATGTATCCATAGGCGTTCTAATTCTAAGCGTATATCCAGAGATTCTTTAGAGTCTGGATCTTTTCGGCCAAATTGTAAAACATGTAGTTTTACATTACCTAGACCTTGGTGTTGCTCCGAATTAAAGTGTCGGCCGACACTATGAGTGGAGTTGTGTTGGGTGATATATCGGAAGTGTTCACACATCCGTTCACCCAATGTTCTTTTGGTATGCCCAATATATTGTTTAAAACATACTTGGCAGGTGATACAGTAGATAATGTTATTGGTTTTGCAACTGCAACACCATGGGCGCTTCAGCTAGCACCCATGCCTGTATACCTCCATCCTCACGCTGATAAAATAGCGGAGATGATGAAGAAGCAAGCCCTGGATCTTCAGATAAAGATCGCAGATATGCTCCATGACCATGCAGCATTCCAGGCAGAAAAGATCCAAGTAGACAAATCCAGTCTACAGAAAATCTTTGGGGAGAACAAAGAGGGCTACCGCCTCTCTGTTGGTGCACTATTTGATGCACGTCTGAAAGTACAGATGGACATCAAGGAGCAGATGGGCAAGTACATACAACACCTTGCCATGAGTGAGAATCAGGTTCCTGACAAGGACCTGATTTCTACAGTCAGGGGACTTGTCCCCAAGAAATACAACACCATCAACGCGATGGAGTTACCTACTGCAATGGATCCGCCTTCTGTCGATCGACAGTCTGAGGCCAGACCCATTCAGGAACGGAGCAGAGCACGTTCTCGTAGCAGATCTAGGAGAAGGGGAAGATCATCCTCCAGACCGGCTAAGAGAAGGAACTTCCAACAAGACCAGGATTATGGGTTCGGCAGACAGCAGCAGCAGCAGCAGCAGCAGCCACCTAACAACAACAACTACAACAACTACCCCCAGAGACAGCCACCTCAGGGAAGCAACTCTTACAACAACCAGGGAGCGAGACCCAAGCAACCGCAACAGGGACCCCCCAAGATGGCGATGGAGGGTGTGGATCCACGCCTGTTCACTCCTGACTTGATCAGGAAGATAGCAGAAGCCTATGACGGGCTACATAAGTAACTATCCAAGCACCATAGAAGTGCTCATCATGTGTTTCAGGCAGCAGCAGTCAGTTGACACTCTACCTCATCTCCCTATCTTATGGGATTGATAATTTTATCATGAACAGTTTCTCGCGTGCCAAATGACAATATTACTACAGTAACCTATGTCTAACTATCATTGACATAAGAACTTTTATTTGTGCCCACGAGCACTCACTCTATTTCATAGAGCATTTTGAGTCATTCGTTTTAACATTGGGTAATTTATACCATGTTGTTTCATACTACATCAGTATGACATGTTATCATTCTGTACATTCTTCTTCTCATATTTCTTTTAAACAATTTAAACTTGAGATGTCTATAGAAACATATGTGTCACCATAGCCATGTTACCATGTATGTCTCCACTAGGTCTGATAAGTAAAGTCTATAAATACCTTTCCAGACTCTCTAATCAGGACTTTACTATATATATATATTTGCAATGATCCTTCATGACACCGACCAGTGTCTGGTTATATACTGCTGACTAGCATCACATAGAGAATGGATCTCTCCAATTCTTTCATTTATTCATTTAATTGTTAGACTTACTGACAGCAAGAACAGCTATTCTATGCACACAGTACTTGTCCTTCCTAACTGATCTATTTTTGTACCATCTATTTTGAAGAATACATATATTATGTGACAAAAGGTCACCTTATAGTATTTCCTTGTTTGTTTGACTTTATTATGCACACATACTATTTAATTCTCCTGTTTCTTCAAGCAACAGCGAACGCAGTCAACCAACACAACACAGCCTTGCTGCCACACATACCTGTCATACCAGCACATCTTTACATTCTTGCACTGTGAAACCAGACCAGGCGAACCTAAGCAAACACCACTTGCATGCAAAGTACTCCTACTCTTTTATTCTATCTACAGATAAGGTAAGAGATTTAGACATAGCTGATTTAAACAGCAACTGTAATAACAGCAAAAATTTGGATTCCCTAGTAGTTAATCTTTCAGATTACAAACTTAATGAAGCTGAAATTTCTATCCTTGCGAAAGGCATGAAATTTTGTCCAACCCCTGGAGAACCTAATTTTGGACTCCTGAGAGAAGACTTAGATCAATTTCATACCAGAATCAAACGGAAACTTTTCTTTAGCAACCTGCCAGTTGATGAAGACACAAACCCCACAGGGATCGGCAATCTGCACACTGATAACGATGCCTTCCGAGATTCAAAATTCAAAGAGGCCTCCAAATGGAAGCCTCCACCTATAGTAAATTTAGAGATTTTCTGTAGACAGAATGAATACGATCTACTTTCACATAAGGTACCCAAGAACAATTTTCAAAACCTAACCAGGTCAGAAAGAGATGCTATTAAGTCACTAATGGCTAATAAAAACATAGTCATTAAACCGGCAGATAAGGGAGGCGCAGTGGTCGTCATGAATGTTACTGATTATATAAACGAAGGCCTTAGACAATTAACCGATGCTAACTTCTATATTGAGACCGACGTGGATCTCACCCATTCACATACAGAAAATATTAATAATTTCCTGCAACAACTTTTAGATGATGAGGAAATTGATGACAAATGTCACCAATTCCTGCACATTGATAAAGAAAGAACTTCTTTATTTTACATGCTGCCAAAAATACATAAAAGGAAAGATAACCCCCCAGGGAGGCCAATAGTCTCTGGGAATGGGTGTCCCACTGAGCGAATATCACAGCTTGTAGATTTCTTTCTACAGCCTACAGTAAAGGCACTACCTTCTTATGTGAGGGATACCACTCACTTCCTTTCCAAAATAATTAACTTAGGAAATCTCCCAGCTAATTGCCTACTAGCTACACTAGATGTAGCGAGCCTGTACACAAACATACCAAACGATCAAGGCATACAAGCCGCCAAAGAAACTTTAGAAACACACAGGCCCCAACACGACAAACCATCTACTCAGAACCTTATGATACTTTTAGAAAAGGTACTTAAGATGAATAATTTTGATTTTGCCAATCGCCACTTCCTTCAAATAGGAGGTACGGCAATGGGCACCAAGGTTGCACCATCCTTTGCCAATACATACATGGGATGGTTTGAGTCCAAATTTGTATATACCTACCATCAGCAACCGCTCTTGTGGGTACGGTTTATAGATGACATCTTTGTCATCTGGCAACATGGCCTCACCACCTTTAAAGATTTTGAAGATCATCTTAATCAATGCGTTCCCTCTATTAAATTCGAGACCGACATTTCCAACACCGAGGTACATTTCCTCGATGTCACTGTGTCATTGGCCAATGACACAGGGAAAATATCGACAAGCCTCTATACCAAACCGACTGACGCTCATAACTATTTAAGCTTCTACTCGTGTCATCCTAAGAATTGCAAATCCTCAATTCCATATAGCCAGTTCCTACGACTTCGCAGGATATGTAGCGACACCGATGACTTTACACACCACGCTAGGGAAATGACAAAACACTTTCTCAAAGCCAATTATCCCCCTAAAATTATGCAGGAAGCTTTTAGTAAAGCTTACCACTTAGACAGGAACACATTGTTAAATCCCCCTGACAAGGACGATTCAACAAAAGAATTAGATGAAATATTCCTTATTACTACATACCACCCAGGGGGCAGAATCCTTGGAGGTATAGTCAACCAAAACTGGGATATCTTAGATAAATCTTCGAGTACCCGAGAAGTTTTAAACTGGAAAGTTACGCAAGGGTTTAGACGACCCAAAAACATTAGAGATTTATTAGTTCGCGCACTAGTCAAGAACCCCCTAGATGTTAACAAAGTGGAATACCCCCCACGCAACTACAAACGCAATTTCTGCACTAGGAAAAATTGCAGATACTGCATTAAATTGGACACTTCAGGCCAGATCAAAAGTCCAATCACTGGTCGCAACTACAACACCATTAGATGTTGCAGTTGCAAAACCAATAACATTATCTACTGTATCACCTGCCAAGTATGTTTTAAACAATATATTGGGCATACCAAAAGAACATTGGGTGAACGGATGTGTGAACACTTCCGATATATCACCCAACACAACTCCACTCATAGTGTCGGCCGACACTTTAATTCGGAGCAACACCAAGGTCTAGGTAATGTAAAACTACATGTTTTACAATTTGGCCGAAAAGATCCAGACTCTAAAGAATCTCTGGATATACGCTTAGAATTAGAACGCCTATGGATACATAGGCTCAGATCTACTACCCCTATGGGACTGAATGTATTTGATTAAAATCAATTCGGGCCCCCATCATCTGATTATCTGTTTACCTGTTTACCCCAGTTATTAAAAATTTTAAAAGATTTTAAAATGCGTCTATGAATTAACATCTCTGTGTGATATGTACACATAACTTACTTTAATGTCTCTCTTTCAAGAGTGGTCAGTATATTGAACATGCATGTTTTTACCTGTCTTTAATAGGTTTATCCATAATGAGTGAGACTTTTAATGAAGATTTTTATAATTATTATTATTATTATTATTATTATTATTATTATCACTCAAAACGAATGAACATAAATAAACAAATGAAAAGTGAATATATGAATAGATAGATAAAAATGTATATCAATAAAAAGAAAAAAAAAATATGCTATAAAAGAAATTCTGAAAATTAATATATAAATGATTGAATGAATGAACGGAATACGTAATTGATTGATTGAATGAATGAATGAACAAATGAATAAAAAATGAATGAATGAATGAATGAATACATTTAAAACTAAAATGAATAAAGAAATTAATGGATGAAATAAACACATCGATGGACGGATGGATGGATGGCTAGATAGATGTAAGAATGAATAAATGGATGTACGAATGAATGAATGAATGAATGAATAAATGAATGGATGGAAGGTTAGATAGATATATAAAGGAATACATAAATCAATTAATGTTCTGTTAACATTTGTGCATTACATCTGGTTCCCTTATGACATTAATCAGCAATTACGCAGGAGAGAGGCCCCCTCTGTCTGCTTATACGCTTCTTCTCTCCGTCCCTCTGCTCTGCCAAAGGCTGGAAGTGAGAAGTGCACCTGCTTTGGCACATGGAATGCGCCTCCTCAGACTTAGTATGTATGTACGTATGCATGCATGCATGTATGTACGTATTTGTATATATATATACACACACACACACACACATATATATATATATATATATATATATATATATATATATATATATATATATATATATATATATATATATGTATGTATGTATGTATATATATATATATATATATATATATATATATATATATATATATATATATATATATATATATATATATATATATATATATATATATATACATATATATATATATATATATATATATATATATATATATATAGTGATGAGGATGACGACATGCCTTAATCTAATCCGGGTAAAAACCAATAGGTGGCTTGTGTACAGAAGATGCACAACGTCGTTTGGCATCACGGAGATAAGGGTAAAGTGGCTGCTAATTGAATGTAAACCCCTGCTATGATAATGAATGCAACCAATTAACGACTGTAAATGATAAAGTGAATCTGAGAAGTCGCCTCTGTCCCCTTTCCCCAGAAGCTGGGTGGAGATCTGACAAGCATCTTATGCACAGCAAGGGCTTTCAGAACCTCTCTACTGTCACTTATGTTTGTTGTCCTGACTGATATAAATTGAGTTTAACTTCCAGGCGTGCGTGTAAGACTTTGGTGCTTATATGATTTATGTACTTGTATAATACTGACTTCAGAATCACTAATTTTTAAAAGAGAGACTTTTGAAAATGACAATACCTTGTCAATACTTTGTGCACGTTAGTGTTTCGAAACAGGTACCAAGGCAGCATTCTTTTTGTGACTAATATTTCGAAACAGGTACCAAGGCAACACTCTATGTGTGACTATTATATCTAGTCATGACTTGTGCATGTTAGTGTTTCGAAACAGGTACCAAGACAACATTCTATGTATGACTATTATTTGTAGTCATGACTTGTGTACATTAGTGTTTTGAAACAGGGACCAAGGCACCACTCTGTGTGTGACTATTATATATATTCATGACTTGTGTACATTATAGTCTGTCTGACTCAAGTACGGCAATCACTTTTTCCATTTTTCTTGTGACATAACGTTCGAGTTTCCTATCCAAACTTGGCAAACATCTTACTGCTCCTAAGATGTTTGCCAAGTTTGGATAGCAAACTCGAACGTTTTGTCACAAAAAAATGGAAAAAGTGATTGCCAAACTTGAGTCAGACAGACTATAGTGTTTCGAAACTGGTATCAAGGCAACACGCGTTGTGTGTTTATTACTTTTAGTTATAAATTGTGCACATAGAAGTGTTTTGGAACATGTACCAAGGCAACACTCTTTGTGTGACTATTATTTTTAGTCATGACTTGTGCACCATGAAGTGTTTGGGAACACGAACCAGGTAACACTCTATTCGCGTGAACAATGTCACGTGAGACCAAATGACACTAAATCAGATCCTACTAAAAGGCGCCAGCACTAACTCTTCTCTACGAGCCACTAAAGCTGCTCATAAACAGCGTGAGAACAATGGGATATTTTTCCGGCCTCTTCCGGTTAATTGCCATTATCGCGCGCACTCGACGGTAAGCTTAGTTTACGGCCAGCTGGGGGTGACAACCTGCCATGGCGCAGAAAACTAGCTGCATTCCTCAACAAAGGTGCGACACTCACTGAAGCCCTCAGCACCTGGATGGTGGGGAGAGGCAGGTGCCTCTTGTAGCCCTGCTGCCCTCATCTGACGGGGGTAGTTTCCAAAGGGGGCATACAGTTGCCACGCATGCTCAATTGATATGTCAGGAATAACTTTAATGATTGATGATGCTTTATTTTAGGATGTTTTTACGGCACAATTAAGAAGGGTTATGATTAGGTTTAGTACAAAAAGGGAAAGAAGAACATAAGAGAAAGCCGTAGAGAGAGAGAGTTAGTGAATCAGAACTGAATAGATCAGATGAGAAAGAAGATATTATAACGCCTTTAGGAAAGAAAAGATAAACTTGAATCACTGAGAGATCAAAGAATGAAAGAAGCACTAGTTAGGGCAAGAGCAGCTGAAATGCAGTTATGGGAAAAGCCAACATTATTCTTTATGAGCTTAAAAAATGATAACTTTGTATCTAAAGCAAATCTGTAGCTAGGGTCAGCGGACGGATCGGCAGGGAACAAAATGTAACGAATAACCTGGGCCTGATGGCTTTAAATATGCATTTTTATAAACTTTCTGGAACAATTTGAAATTTTCAAAAAGTAATTTTTACAGGAATCATAAAGGGGAGGGACAATAGTCTGCATCCCCAAAACCAGGCAAAATAAGAAATTTTAAAAAGTCGGCGGCCTCTAACCCTATTAGATAATACCTACAAAATATTTTAGCAGAAAGAATTAAACCAGTACTTCATATCTTAATTAACAGTGATCAAAAAGGTTTTGTGCAAAATAGATATATTGGGGAAAACTTTATACCTACCTTTGACATAATTTAAGAAAGTTTAAATAAGAGGGAAAAGAGTAAAAAGTACTCCTGGACTTTGAAAAAGCCTTTGACACTGACTTGGGGTTTATCAGTAATATTCTAAAAAACTTCAATCTTAGTCAATTTATAATATATTGTGTAAAAGCCTTACAAAAAGATTCCCTTTTCAAGATTCTACAAAATGGACATTTCTCAGAAAAGATTCCACTGGGTGAGGTCTGCAGACAGGAGGACCCGCTCTCACCATACCTTTTTACATTGTGTGCGGAAATCCTGTCAGAAAGTTAAAGATAATGTGAAGAAGTTAAAGGAATTTCTTTAGAGTACACCATCGGCTGATTTGCAGATTCCACAACACTTTTTTAATGTACGATAAAGAAACTCTCCTAAAAGCTTTCAACATTTTGGACCTCTTTCAAAATATCTTAGGATTAATTATCAACTTAGAGAAAACAAAAGGGATAGATGTTGGGGGGTTAAGAGCCAGCAGAATGAAATTGGAGGGGGAATTGAATAAGTGTTGGACTACAAACTTTAATTCCCTTGGAATTGCTTTTGATATAGAATGTCTTAATACAATAGCGAAAGACAATATTTAGAAAGAAATGGCTGACATGGAAAAACTCATTGAAATCTGGAGGCTGAGATGCATTACTTACACTGGGGAAAATAACAACTATTAAAACACTACTGATTTCTAAAATTTGGACATCAAACTTAATATCATCAAATTAGCATTTCAATCACTTTTTAAACTCACAAAAGATAGTAACACAAAAATTAACCTATTGAAAATACTGCATCTCAAAGTTACAGAAAATTACCTGTGAGACAAAATGAAAATAAAACAAAGTAAAAAATCCCCCCTATTGTGATACAGAAGAAACACAAATTCTTACATTTCTTCATTGTAATTCAGTTCGGTATTTTTGGAGTGATGTAGAAGTTCAGTTATACACAATAAATTGTAAAACTTGTAGAATTGACAATCTACAAAGAATCTTTGGTGACACAGACTTGGACAACGATTCTAATCTTATTTTACCAATGAGTACTCGTATATCGTCAAAGACAAGCAGGGAGTAAAAATCTATAATAGCTCTGAAAATGGAATTTATGAGCTTCATACGAAGAGATGAGGTGCAATTATCAGAAAATTGCAGCGTAAATCAAAAACAACATAAATGGCAATCAATAAAAAGAGTAACATTACAATAAAAGAACAAAAAAGTAAAGTGACAATCGTTGCTACTATAGAAAAGTCTGTCACAATTTGACCACTGATAACTCTCTGTAGTATCTAATCACTATTGCAAAAGTATGCAAAAAGCTCAAATCTTTGTATTGGCTAGAAAGGTGAATTACCAAGTATCCTAGAGGACCTGCTTTCAAATGTGATACACCAATGACTGGTACAAACGAAATATGCTGTAATGTGTGTTATATTACATAACTGATTTATTGTTATATTTTGGGAGAGCAATCTCTATTGATAGATGACACGGGTGATACCCAGTTGATAAGAGAACAATTCATTCCTTGTAAGCGGTGAATATGACATAAAAACATGAATAAAACATTTCATTTATGAAATAATTACAGAAAAAGTATCCTGACCCCTATCAAATTCTAGGTCAAGAATGTCCTGGCGTTTATCTACTTGTCTCAGTCCCATAACACTAATGGAATGAACTACTAATTTATCATCAATGTGAACACAAATGACATGATGTCTACAATATGCGATGCAGTGGGCGCCTGTGGTTCAGTCACCCCCTCCTTTCTGCTAGGAAGTGCACTCCCTTTCTAGCTGTGAATACGTCTCCCTCCCCCTCACTGGCTGTAGTGGGTGTTTTGTTCACTAATGATGTTAATAAGTTGAGTTGATGGTAAGTATGTCTCTAATGAAGTCAGTAGAGAGCGACTTCAGCGGAAGTGCTCCAACTTGGAGTGCTTCGTCAAATGGACGTCTTTCTTTGTCACCAATAGCAGCCGCCGTCTCGAGAGTATTAACTCTTTCCCCTACATCAGGCAGACATCTTAGCAAACGTCTCAATGGTAAAGGTGACATTGCTGGAATAACTGAGTGAAGAATATCTTTCGAGAAGGCATTCACTCACTTTACAAGCATATAATGAATAGTTTTACATGATGTGGGTGGCTACTGGTTGCTATTTCACTTTCCACACAGGCTAATGACAATCGATGGATAATCTAAAATAGAAAGCATTATTCAAAAACAAAAAATCGAAGTAATTTCTCTTTAAAAGCACAGAAAGTTGTATAATATTGGACGGTTTCTTTACAACCAACATAGTATCCATTGTTTTCGGGTAAAAGTGGATACGATCGTACGCGTACCATCAACGCTTCACTCGCTCAGCAGGGAATCTTAATGATGCTTATTTCGAAAAGAAATGCGTTGATATTGTTTTTGTTTACAGTGAGATTTTTCTTCAATATTTTGTATGTATGCATACTTGCAAATCAAGGTGAAAATGTCTGAGAGCAGATTGATTTTACACTGAGTTGTACAGAAAGGGGTAGAGCTTGGGAGTTATTTTTAAGAGCAAATGCAGTTATCAGCATAAGCAATTATTTGAGTAAAATCTGTTTCCTCCAGAACGCAGAAGAGCCCTGCATTGATTGATTGATTGCAGCGTGGTATCCTATTTTCTCGTCAAAATAGGTCAATAAGTTTTCAGCTCAATCGATAAAAGATTGCAATATAGGGAAGGAACTATATTGAGATATATTAGAATATTAGATACCAATTACCTTAACAAAGCCAGGCTATATCAGCATATAAAAAACACGGTAGAAATATCACCGAGGTTTAAGAAAGTTATTAACTACTTCACAAGACAAAACTGATTATAAAAAGAATGAGTGTTAAAAATGATTGGTAGACATGATAGACTTGCAGAAAATCTAAATTAAAAAAGAAAATGGGGCTTGTCAGAAACTTCCATCATCATAGTCAGGTAAACGGGGAAGAGTCGACGTTTGAGAAACTTATAAATGACCTGCCCGTCCAAAACGTGGACTTAAACCTATCAAAAACAAAAAAAATGAGATGTGCGTCCAAATGAGTAGAAATTGACTAAAGATGAACGTTTTATTATCAGTGCTCATCCGTTCCTTCACGTTTGGTCATGAGACAACTACCAATGAATATTAAATCAGAACAAGAATGGTTTGGTATAGATGAAGACACGGGTTGTCATTTGTCCGTTTGTGGTACTTAATAGAATAATAAAGGCATCAAAATAATCGTAACAATTGTGAGTCCAATATTGTAATTTGCCCAAACTCTCTGATACCAAGATGTATTGGCCAAGGTAAAGTACCAGTTTGTTCACATTTAACTATCATAACGAAATGTTTACCATATAGTTTTGCAATATTGAGATCATACGAACCAGAGAGCAGTCGTCACTTGTTGAGCTATCTGTGCACACAAGTCTACATTTATGTCTGGCACTCTTAATTCGCTTAGGCACTCATAGGGTTAAAACAAGCTAAAGGAAAGTCACAAAAGACTACAGTTATGTCTGGCACTCATAGGGTAAAAACAAGCTAAAGGAAAGTCACAGCAGACTACAGTTGTGTCTGGCATTCGTAGGGTTAAAGCAAGCTAAAGGAAAGTCACAAAAGACTACAGTTGTGTCTGGTACCTGTAGGATTAAAACAAGCTAAAGGAAAGTCACTACAGACTACAGTTGTGTCTGGCACTTGTAGGGTTATAACAAGCTAAAGGAAAGTCACAACAGACTACAGTTGTATCTGGCATTCATAGGGTTAAAACAAGCTAAAGGAAAGCCACAAAAGACTACAGTTGTGTCTGGCACTTGTAGGGTTATAACAAGGTAAAGGAAGGTCACAACAGACTACAGTTGTGTCTGGCACTTGTAGGGTTATAACAAGGTAAAGGAAAGTCACAACAGACTACAGTTGTGTCTGGCACTTGTAGGGTTATAACAAGGTAAAGGAAAGTCACAAAAGACTACAGTTGTGTCTGGCACTTGTAGGGTTCCAACAAGGTAAAGGAAAGTCACAACAGACTACAGTTGTGTCTGGCACTTGTAGGGTTATAACAAGCTAAAGGAAAGTCACAACAGACTACAGTTGTATCTGGCATTCATAGGGTTAAAACAAGCTAAAGGAAAGTCACAAAAGACTACAGTTGTGTCTGGCACTTGTAGGGTTATAACAAGGTAAAGGAAAGTCACAACAGACTACAGTTGTGTCTGGCACTTGTAGGGTTATAACAAGGTAAAGGAAAGTCACAACAGACTACAGTTGTGTCTGGCACTTGTAGGGTTATAACAAGGTAAAGGAAAGTCACAACAGACTACAGTTGTGTCTGGCACTTGTAGGGTTATAACAAGGTAAAGGAAAGTCACAAAAGACTACAGTTGTGTCTGGCACTTGTAGGGTTACAACAAGGTAAAGGAAAGTCACAACAGACTACAGTTGTGTCTGGCACTTGTAGGGTTATAACAAGGTAAAGGAAAGTCACAACAGACTACAGTTGTGTCTGGCACTCGTAGGTTTAAAACAAGCTGTAGGAAAGTCACAAAAGACTACATTTATGTCTGGCACTAGTAGGGTTGAAACAAGCTATAGGAAAGTCACACACAAGTCTCCTTCCTCGGAGATATGGCGACAGCGGGTCTCCGATTACGCGAAAATAAAGAAGTCTTTAGTTGCGAAGGCACGACCAGCCTAATTTGGCTTTAACTGGATCTGTGCAGAGTTTGAAAGTGATAGCGAATGCGTTATGAGGTCAGAGCGGCGCTGTCTATAGAGTGACAGGGAGGGGGGATTTAGCGGCAGTGCTGATATCTGATCTAGCGAACATAGTGATCTTATCGAAAGAACGTATAACCGACGAAGTGATGTTGCAAATGCTCAGCAGAGAACAGCAATACGTACGACTTATGGCGAGAGATACTTCTCTCTCTCTCTCTCTCTCTCTCTCTCTCTCTCTCTCTCTCTCTCTCTCTCGGTCTTTCTGTGTGTCTCTGTCTCTCTATCTCTCTCTCATTATTTGGTACAGAGCAGACTCTATTTAGAGCATTTCGCTCCAGGGGAGAGTGGCGGCTCTATTGTCTGTTTCTCAATGTCAGTCCCTCTTTGAACTGGCTCAGGCTTTCCACTGCCAATATGGACTGTTTGATATTGTGATTGTATATTACCTGAGACGATCAGGTACTTGTATAAGTAATCATGATCACTGATATTACGCAATACCAACTGTAGTATATTACATAAACAGTATACTTACATATGATTTGAAAGGAGACGTATTATCAATGTTTAACTATATGATTTGCTGTGCAGTAACATGAGCCCTATCCAGATGTTTCATAATATGATTCGATATGGAATAATACAACGACTAACCCAGATGTTCAGCAATTATTTTCTTAACTAACAAGAGTTGTATCCTGGAGTTTTAGCTACATGATTTGTTCTTAAGGGATAGGTTTCATTCACCGACGTTTTGGTACTGCGAGTCGTATCAAAGGAGGTTTAGCAGTACGATTCAAGTGATCTTAGTTATCCTTGTTGTGGAAGTGGTATACGGCAAGATGTCTACGAGAAGTCAGCAATGTCGCATCACCATCTCCCCCCCTACACACACATTAATTCTGAATTACGATAAGCACATCAAGTCCAAAGTTCAAGGTTCCAAGAAAACACTTAGTCGAACTTGACTGAGTTGGACTTCATAGTCAACCCGCAAAATTATGGAGGCAGCGAGGAACAAAATGAATAAAAAGGAAATGGGTTTTGTGTTTTCAGTAGGTTCATTCTCATTTCGTTTTTCAAACTCCCATGCCGCGCTCTACATACACTAGGCTAGATCAGGCAGATTGACCTGCAAAGATTTCTAACTTGAAATCGCGAGTTACATACCTAAACTACTCAACTACTTCGCGCCATCTCACCTTCCGGACACATATATCTTGTTGGCGGATTATAATAAGTGTGTTAACACCCACACACATTTTCTGGCGGATGGTGATCCGCAGTGGCCACCATGTTGAACTCGCTCTGATGCCATGGTATGCCCAAAGCAGTTGCCATGGTGCTTCCTCAAGTATTTATTGGGCTTCTAGCAATGAGCATTGTGAAAAGCATTGTAAGGCCCTTTATACAGGATCAATATTGGGCTCCTTACATTTATTGTTGTGAAAAGCATTGTTAGGATCTCCTTACAGTCGAGTTAAACAAAGAAATTGACAAATCAGCAGCGAGATCCAGACTGCAACTGAAAGAATCTATATACTTGACGTTTAGCAATACGATTTGCCTGGAAAAAA
The DNA here is from genome assembly GCA_963942565.1 of Maea johnstoni. Taxonomy (NCBI): domain Eukaryota; kingdom Metazoa; phylum Annelida; class Polychaeta; order Spionida; family Magelonidae; genus Maea; species Maea johnstoni. The sequence goes on along the minus strand of OZ012700.1, from coordinate 243,590 downwards.
GTAGGAGTCGTAGCAAGGACAGTCTACAATACAATGTTATCATCATATACAGGCTCGTTCTTATTGGAACATCATGATGGACACAAACTATGTTAGTGTGTTACATTACCTGGCAAATAGAATATCGGGAAAGAGAAAGACAAAATATCCAAGATTTGATGAGTATTGCTATGGGGTTAGAAACAGGCACAGGCCATCTTCTACATCTTACTGACAGCGATTGTGGTTTGTTTTATGCCAGCTTTGAAAAGCTCCAGCGAAGTACCCTGGTTGCATCTGCCGTTAGGTGTCATAACTGATTTGCTGTGCATTATTAGCAATTTTAGCAATTGTATCGAGGAATGTTTATCACTATTTGCTGCAAAGTATTAGGAGTCATAACAAAGACGCTACACAATACGATTGGCTATGAAGTATTACGAATCTTAGCAAGGATGTTTTGTAATACTATTTGTGGTGAGCCAGGTGTTGAGATGTGATTGTCCCACAATCGCTCCAAGTGTCAATACTATTTTCTGTAAAGTATTCGTGAGCTAGGTGTCCCAGGATTGTCCCACAAGCGCTCCAAGTCTCAATACTATTTTCTGTAAAGTGTTCGTGAGCTAGGTGTCCCATGATTGTCCCACAATAGCTGCGAGTCTCAATACTATTTCCTGTAAAGTATTCGTGAGCTAGGTGTCCCATGATTGTCCCACAATAGCTGCGAGTCTCAATACTATTTCCTGTAAAGTATTCGTGAGCTAGGTGTCCCATGATTGTCCCACAATAGCTGCGAGTCTCAATACTATTTCCTGTAAAGTATTCGTGAGCTAGGTGTCCAGGATTGTCCCACAATCACTGCAAGTCTCAATACTATTTCCTGTAAAGTATTCGTGAGCTAGGTGTCCCATGATTGTCCCACAATCGCTGCGAGTCTCAATACGTGAATAATTCATAAGCCATCCATCATACTCCTCAACGTAACACCACACTCCTCCACACAGCGTCTTGATTTTATTCTAACAACAGCATCAATCATTTCAAGTCCTCTTTGAGGCTCGAGTGAAATTAGCACTTAATTTCCATCCATTGCTGCTCGGGTGACAGCGAAATGAAAATGAGCTATCCTTACAGTAACTATTCACATTGAGGTATTTACAAAAGGATTTCTTTCATTTAGTATAGGACTGTCATACACATATACATACAAACTAACTAATGCGGACGTAAATTCATCATTTCACATACACGAATACGTACATAGATACATAGATGAATAGATAGAAAGATAGATAGATAGCTAGATAGATAGATAGATAGATAGATAGATAGATAGAAATACATACATTCATACACTGCGTGTCTGCATTCATGCATGTGGAGGTGGTAGCACTGTTTTGTGACATATCTATGCTAGTGCGCAATAGTTCGTGTCAGTGAAATATATGACTAATACAGTCTTGCGTGGACGCGCTGTTGCGTGACGTACCTATGTAATCGCGCAATAGTTGGTGGTATCAGTGAGATGTATGACTAATACAGTCTTGCATGTCTCTTAACCTGTGTAAGACAGGTCTTATATAATCCACTGGCTCACCTAGGTAACAGTTCAGAGGATACAGAGACATCCATAAGTAATCATCATCTAGTGTTTAAATGCTTTTGTCAGGAACGAACATGGGCAATATGAAATGTTTTACGTCATGCAGCGACCCATAACTATTGCTCATGTGACCATCAAACATGAAACAAACTTCATTTGTAAAATTCCAATTATAAAATCATATTGATAAAAGAAATGTGTCATAAAAATATTTAGATGTATGCGGCATAGATCACACCCACAAACACAATTCAAGGCTGATAATACTTAGTACCTCCCCAGTCAGGTCTGCCTGCCCCAGCAAAATCTGCATCAACTTGAGCAATTATGCTCTTAAATTCGTTCTCTTCTGACATTATCAGAATCAGAAGTTTTTCCTATTCTTACAAAGGTCTATGTTAAAGCAAGCGTTAATTCTCTGTCTACCTATTTTTCTGGCTCAACCAATTCCTATTCATATTATCTTTTCGCAGTATTGAATATTTCTAGTGTGGATTCAAACCGTTTTCAAGATTCCCAATATTTCTCAATTAAGTAGATTTATTTGCCATACAGTATTGCTGGTGGCACCTTGGCGAAAGGTATGCTCATGACCAAATCATTTAATGCCCTTAGTCTGTCATACACTTGCCATACAGTATTCCTACCGCTAAAGGTATGCTCCTGCCCTAATTTAATGCCCTTAGTGTGTCATACACTTGCCATACAGTATTCCTACCGCTAAGGTATGCTCCTGCCCTAATTATATAATGCCCTTAGTGTGTCACACACTTGCCATACATTAATCCTGCCGCTAAAGGTATGCTCCTGCTCTAATTATTTAATGCCCTGAATGTGTCACACACTTGCCATACAGTATTACTGCCGCTAAGGTATGCTCCTGCCCTAATTATTTAATGCCCTTAGTATGTCACAAACCTTCCATACATTATTCCTACCGCTAAAGGTATGCTCCTGCCCTAATTATCTAATGCCCTTAGTGTGTCACACACTTGTCATACAGTATTCCTACCGCTAAAGGTATGCTCCTGCCCTTTTCATTTAATGCCCTTGGTATACACGCTTTTTATACTTTCATATACAGCCTCTGCGGAGACGTGAAGAGAAGAAGACGAGGCCCCTTTGTCTGCAAGAGGATATTATCCGATGAGTAGAACCCAGTCCAGAGAACTTGAGTTTCTTAAAGCCTCGTATTCCATTCTCGTGACTTTAACCATTAGAAATCTGTTTTAGACAGACTACATCATGAGACTAGTCTTACAATAATTTCAAACCTTCCTAGACAGCATTTACGTACATAAGCCATTAACAACTACTTGATAAGGAATTCTCAAAAGCTGGGCTGCCATGTCCAATCCTCATACCCTATGGATTGTCGTCTTCAAGACATTTTCTTTTAGAGTTGAAAAGTTTTTTTTTATTGCATATCTCACACAAACAAAAATATCTCATCTCATTTTACAAACAAACTGAATGAGCGAGAAAATACAGTATAAATAGAAAGATCCTCGTCACTATAGACGACAAATGAATATAATACAAAAATAGAAAATTATAAATATAATCAGATTTGCACCGTTTTTAAATGGTGGAAAATTGTAAATATGTAAATTGTATTTATGATTACACACAGAAGCTTCAGACATTTCTTACTAATTTATTGTGACACTCATATTGGAGTCCCATTCTTCAACACTTTCTTTAATACTGTCAGTATCAGATAAATGTACTATTTTGTAAATATTTCTGCAACCCTTTTTGGCTTTTCAAAATTTTCATCTTAGCTTTCAGCCCCTCATATTGAATGAAATTAATCTTGAGGCCCAGAGAAGACTGTAAACAATCTTTAAGACTTATTAGCATGGACTGACACCAACCTCTCACACAAACCTTTATCTGTCATGTAACATATTGTACGTGAAACTAATGTCTCATCCCACTGTGCTGTGCTGGGTTGTACTAGTGTAAAGTTGCGCCTCTGGAGAGCAAGCAAGATGTTTTTACTGTTCTAGAACAGTTCGCGCTTGGAACATTGTGTGGCACCTCCCTTCCGGACTGATTGCTAAACACAATATCGTGCTTTCCAAATATTTATCACGGCAAACACTGCGCAATGTTGCTAGTCCGTGAGGAAAATCTAGCCTTAGTGGAGCTTATTCTTCTCTGCTGAATGTTTTATTTGCTATAAAGATATAAGACAATAGCCATGAGGCGGAACATTTGGTCTGCATTATGGATTCATCTGGCAGTCCTGCGTAATCCTTAAATCAAATACGTTCCAGATGGATAAACTTTCCGTATCACATGCACACAACCAGCCATGTTTTCTGTTGTAAGAGTTGCACAATCATCTAATGCTAGAACTGTTGTCCAACCCACATTAATCCGAATCAATGAATGGTCTGACAACTCTAACCCTTTTGCTACTGGTGGCTAATTTGTTAAGAATGACATGATGCAAAGAACCGAAAATGGCTGAAACCTTGACATATTGAATTGAATGAGCTTTCAAACGAATTCCAACTTAGCAGGGTTAGGATAATCTTATAATATATTTGTCCCCTCAGACAAATGTATTCTTGGCAATGGAAGGATTAACCGTCAATCAGTAAAATACATCAAAGAGCTATTGCTAATTTCTTACAGAAACAATATCTTTGGCTTATGCATTTGACATGGAATACCTTGGTTGTTGAATATTGTAGCACAGTTGGCTAATCACAGGTCTCGACAAAGTTGCATAACCCACACTTCCTTGGCCTTTCCGAGCCCTGTCAGCTCTGCATGTGCAAGAGCATTCACCGATGGCCCTTCTCTATCTTTGAAAGAGGATGTTGATACCCTTTCTTTTGTAATGGACGTATGTAGATGGTTTAAGACCACCAATGAATAAATGGGTGTTAATAAAAAATAAAACAACGGTGGTTAAGTTGGAGCTGGTAGGGACAGGAATATAGAGTGGGAGGGAAAGTTTGGTTTCCAATGGATATCAAGTCTTCATGTTCTTGACATACACTATGATGTAAATCAATTGGGTGATGTAACTACGAGATCCAGCGAGACTTGGGCGCAGGAGTCACATGATCATTTGGTCATGTACATACGAGAGCCGGCGAAACTTGGGCGCAGGAGTCACATGATCTCTTGGTCATGTAACTACGAGAGCCGACGAGACTTGGGCGCAGGAGTCACATGATCACTTGGTCATGTAAATACGAGAGCCGACGAGGCTTGGGCGCAGGAGTCACATGATCTCTTGGTCATGTAAATACGAGAGCCGGCGAAACTTGGGCGCAGGAGTCACATGATCACTTGGTCATGTAAATACGAGATCCGGCGAGACTTGGGCGCAGGAGTCACATGATCACTTGGTCATGTAAATACGAGATCCGGCGAGACTTGGGCGCATGAGTCACATGACAAATGATACTCTCAAATGATCATCTAGAATTTGACATGTAACTCGAAATAACCTGGCAATCAAAGTTCCAGAGATTAATAACTTAATAAGGGCATGGAATCAAAGAAAGCTAGCCCTATATGGTTAAGTACAAATAATTGTCAAATCTTTTTTGTTTTTGTTCTCAAAGTTCATCCATATACTCTTGTCTCTGCCTAGCCCCAGAGAAACAACTTTACAAAGTATCAATGATCTTATTCAAAGGTTTATCTGGAATAACTAACCTGCTAAATTTAGTTGCCAACTTTTGGAAGCTGAGATTCAAGATAGTGAACATAAGCTACATATTTCCTTTTGTTAAAGTGCTGAAGCTGAGCTAGCATAAAAACATTTGATTTCCTGTGGTAAATGTATAATATATCCATCAAAACAAGATCTTCATACTTTAATTGTCTTTGGGAGTGATTAAATTGAACGTACAGGTGCCTTAGCTTGATTATTTTGGTGCGATGTAATTGATGGCCTGAATATTGTATGGAAATGTAGATGTTCTTATGGATAGCATTCTGCGAACTCCATGATGGTACAATAGGAGTTACTCTCAAAACTCAATTGCTTGAAAAAGGTTACACAATGTTGTGGTATTTTATGTACCAAGATAGAACAGTTTTATCGATGCACAAACTCACGCGAGAATATGACACCTCTACAAATCCTTTTGACTATGGATCTATCATGGCAAACATAAAAGCTCATTTAGAATGGAAAGAAAAAACTTTTAGCAAATCCTGCTAATATATGTCTCTTGGAAGAGAATATAATTACTAATTCCGTTCCTGGCGTACAAGTGTTTGCATGGAACTTCACCCTCTTACCTGAGGGAAATGCTGAAAGAGTATGTCCCACCGAGGAAACTGAGATCCACATCTAAGAACTCTCTCTCAAGAACCAACATGCAAACCTACGGCAACCAATCGTCTAGTGCCTAAAGTATGGAATCAGCTCCCAAATAATATCAGGGCAGATGGGAATGTGACAATCTTCAAACGATAAATGAAGCACAGGGGAGTGGTAGGTTTTTTTTCGAGCCCTGTCAGACCTGTACGTTCAAGAGCATTGCGGGTCTCAGTGGTGGAGCTCAGGTGGACTGCTCTACCTGTTAAGCACAGTGGACGCATGATCGCTTACTAATCACATGCTGTGTCATCTTTAAGTAGGGGGTTCAGCTGCTAACTGCACTTTCAGCCATATTATATCTCTTCTGGCACCATGGTCACACGACCTTGACCTTCAGAGAGTGATTTACATATCTCTGTCCGATGTTAGCTCAGAAATACACGTTTGTCAGAGTGTGTACGTGTATGCTGCACATACGCACACAGATATGCACCCACAAAAACACATACACATACATATATGTATACGTACATACATACTTACATAAATACATACAATGGGCATATATATATATATATATATATATATATATATATATATATGTATATATATATATATATATATATATATATATATATATATTTATATATATATATATATATATATATATATATATATATACATATATATATATATATATATATATATATATATACACATATTCATATATATAAACATGTATGTATGTATGTATGTATGTATGTATGTATGTATGTATGTATGTATGTATGTAGTTATGTATGTATGTATGTATGTGTGTAATGATGTGGTGACAGAGAAACATGTTTTCTAAAGACGTTAAAGGAGTGTAGATAGTTCAGGTGCAGTACCACGTGCCCTTGGACAGCTGGGAAAAGCGGAAGAAGATTATCAAACTTCCTGCCCTGGAATTATATTGCGATATTTCTATTGCTGGAGCATAACTTATGATAAACGCTGATAAATACTCAAGGAATCATTAAGCATAAGACTTTAACGAGCAGTTGTCATGCATATTTTACAGAAATCAATATTTAAATACAGATATAAGTAGCATTCATGAAAATTTGTATCATATATATATATATATATATATATATATATATATATATATATATATATATATATATATATATATATATATATATATATATATATATATATATATATATATATATATATATAATTTGCCAGAAAAGAAGACCTTGGATCAGTGTTTCAAGATTATATATTGTTTTGATAAAACTTTCTGTGGCCTGGAGATAGAGAACGGTTAATCCTGTTTGCTGATAGTGAATGCGCCTGCATGTTTCCCGCCCAGCTAATCAATCTGCAAATGGCGCGCAGCGTGTAGCACATTAATTAAACACACAGACAATTAAATCCAGGAAGACACAGGGGAAAGGTCTCTCGCTGCAGAAAAATATAGTGCTCTCGCTTTATTTCTCAATGGATACATTAGTCTACAGTAGATGGTATCTAAGTGTCGAAGTCATAGATTTTTTGTTAGCAGTTTAAGCCCTCTTGTACACACACACATACACACATACGTACATGCCTACGTATATATATATATATATATATATATATATATATATATATATATATATATATATCCATATATATATATATATATATATATATATATATATATATATATATATATATATATATATATATATCCATATATATATAATGTGTGTGTCAAGATTATATTGTAAGGTTGTGCTGACTATACAGTGGTCGAATATGGTCAATAACTGTTTTTGTTGTTTTAATCAATTCATTTATTCTTAAATTTTTTATTCTTAACAGTAACGTTGGCCTTGTAGGAAAAGGGTTTCTTAAGTTGAACAATCTCAATACCGATTATTTCCCATCAAACATGTTAAAATGCTCTCTTTAATATTAAGCTATTGACGTTATAGAGCGCATGCCATCGTCATAAATGACATGCAGGAACAATCATTGAAATAATAATCAAAACAGTTTAGGCGGAACAAGTATTCGAGGTAAATAAGCAATAAATAAGTAGTAGAATTGTTGACTCATGAATAACTCTTGTTCATACAAGTGCTGTGAACAAGAGAATGGAGAGTGATGGATTGCTGGATAAATCTAAGTGTATCTCTCTCAGTGGAGAAGGAGCTGCTTTAAGAGCCAGGAACAGACTGCTTGTCTGATACTGAGCCCAGCTCTCTTACATTCCAGATACCCCTTCCTCTCACGCTGTGGGCACCTACCAGATATGTTCAATTGACAAGAGCATTCATCATGAGCGTGTGCGGGGCAGCCTTGCAGCAGAGATGAGCTCCCCAGGTACACAGACACCTGTTACAGCCCAGGGCTCTGACAACCACGAATTGATTCAATTATTATATTAACAGAGTAGCGAAGAACAGGCGCTTCCTGTCAAAGCCAAGAGCAAGAGAGGATGTGCAATATTGCAACAATATCACAAGGGTTTGGCATCATACCATTGTGTGCAGTCATTCGACTGCCACTTGAACTTGTATACATTCCTAACTGGACTTCCACACGTATTTCAAGACAGATCTCTAGGTATAGTGAACGTGCCAGGTTAGTGGCATCTGATCACTTATATAGCAAATGGCCGTGTATTAATCCTCGCCCTAATTCGAATTCCTCGCGTACTTCAAGAGAGATCTCAAGGTGAACCAGCCAGGTGCGTGTGGCACAGACCTACGTGGACCTGTAGGGGTTGAAACTCAGCAGGGTTGATATTTGTTGGCGAAAAACCCAGATTAGTTGGGACTAGCATTCCCTGATTGCTTGTATTCCAGTTTCACCCACAGTTAGTATTTAGTATTTAGCTTTAATGTTGCTGTTTAGGTGACAACAATACACATAATTCCATACCGTCGTTCCCCAGAGCAGCTCAATCACGACTGTCCTGCTTTGATCTGCAGTTGGGGTACATTTATTGCAGGCTACAAAGGCAGTTTGACCAGTCGGAGAACACGTGCTCACCAAGGTATTGAGGAGACACGGTCCCATTTCAGAAGATCTAAGAGTGTAAGTGACCTAACGCATTACGCCAAACAAGCGACAAATCGCTCGTCAAACGTGCCTGCCCCTTTCAATTAACAGCACACAGGACATCAATGGACCACAACAGCCATTTGTTTCAGATGCAGGCACTCTTCAGTGACAAGTGTCCCTGACGTGGGGCCAGGAAAATCACCGCATTATAGGAACGACGACAAGTATGCAATTTGTTGCCTTGATACGTGCGAGTTTCCTAATATGGCGATGGAGTTTAATATTCGTCAGTTACTTAACCGAATTTCTGTACAGCGCCAGTCAGAAATGTAGGAAGGGCAGTGCATGTTGCCTTTGCAACTAAAACACCCCATAAATACATACACGTGTATATATATATATATATATATATATATATATATATATATATATATATATATATATATATATATATATATATATATATATATATATATATATATATATATATATATATATATATATATATATATATATATATATGCACACATATATATCCATTGCATGATTAGAGGTATCATTGTATTACTGGAGACGTGGGCGTGAAAGTATTAGAGGCTGGGAGCACCTTTTCTCTACTCACTCCTCTCAGTCGAGAGTGGAGTCCCAGCTGTGGCTTACAACCCCCAGGCCTCTCTGCCGCCGCCATGCGCAGACAGAGAGTGGTGGTGAAGAGGAGGTGGAGGAGGCAGTAAGTAATTAGCTAATCGTGCTGGGAAGAGGGGGATAGGCATTAAATATATATTTCACTGATGCACTCAACATCCATGGGCACCTCAGAGGATTTCATTATATGGACACTTTATCAATTAAGGGAAGGGCAACCGACACTTCTTAAAAGGGGAGAGGGTTGTGAGGAAATACAGGTTTCAGGTCACTGACACTAGTTGTCGGTGAAATGTTCTGTTATATGATTCTCATGTGCGATCAACATGAACCAGTACCCTTTGGGTTTGTTTGATATTACCATTTCATCAATTAAGGAAAGAGAGACCATATATTCCTAGATAGGGAGTTTAAGGAATTAATGTTTGGTGCCAGCGAGATGTAACGTGTTCCTGTAATGTTATATTACCCGTTCATCAATTAAGGAAAGAGAGACCTGTACTGTTCTCCCATGTGAGTCTTGCTTGCACTCAACATAAACTGCTTCCGCAGAGGATTGTATTAGATGGGCACTTTATCAATTAGGGGAGGAGACTCCGTAGCCTCGCCATGGAGAGTCTAAGGGGATAAGAGTTTCAGGCAAGAGAGACGATCGCCTCTCAAGAGTATTAAGTGCTATTGTATAGAGCCTAGCCTAGCACATAGATATATTATATAGAGTAGAGGTTATCACTATGGATATTATTGGCGGGGCCTTCAGGCCACGCCTATCTGGGAAGCTGCTTTGAGATACTAATAATCCGGACGGCCATGTTGGAAATACTGAGGCCGGACTGAATATAATTCTCTTTTCTGATTGGTTATAATATAAATGTTGCCTTTGCCGCGGAAAATCGTGCCTTCCTTATTTTAATTAGCATGAAGTTTTCAAATATATAAAATATATTAAGCGGACATCAGGTATATTTTTCAGTATAGGAAGGAAAATTACTAAAGAAAAAAAATACTATGTGTATAGAATGAAATCAGGAGACTTCGTAACCAAACTGGTTCGTAACCAAACTGATGCGTACCCAAAAAGCTTCGCACCCAAGATATTTCGAAGTCTCCAGCTTGCGCCTAGAATTCCGATATTTGTTTCATTTCTACAAAAATGATACAAATCTAGTCATTATAAATTATTTTCCTCTATAATGTTAATGTCCTTTATACATCCGGTTCCCTCACAAGTTCATAAATAACTTGGCCCCGCCTTTTGACTATTGATGCTTTGCAACAACTACCGTACTTGTCCTACATGAATTGCCTTCTGAATTGGGAGACGTAAGTTAATTGAGCTGCTCCATCGTTGTTTAATTAACACACGTGCGTGTGTGTGTACATATATACGATCAATCATTTTGAGCTATCAAGAAGGATACGTTTTTCAAGATTTCTGATAAATTGATGTAAGCTATAAGAGGGCATTCCATTACCTGATGTCGTAGATATCTGTTTGTGTATTCGTTGAGCTATTGCATTGTGTTCTTGAGGAATCTGGCTAACGTTATCAATATTCCTATAAATGCAGTTCCTTTCTTTATGTTGTTGCAGTGAATTCTACTGAAACGTGGCATTAAAATCTGTGAAAACGTAGTCCTCAACTTTAGTAATTGTGATGTACTGTGGCAAACAACATCATATCTTGCTTTAATCAATTAAGCTATTGCAGTGGTTCCCATAGAAATAGGGCTTACATCATCAATATTTGCGTTGGTGTATTTCATCCCTTCGGCTCTTACGTATTGGTGCAATCAATTAAGTACACATTGATATTACAGTCACTGGACAACGTTTGTTTTTGCTTTTTATCTTTTATGATACTTGTCAACTACATCGCAAACAACATTCAAATCCTCATGGTCCTAATTTGTAATGCACTGTATATGGACCTAAAATTAAACCACTTAGAACATTCCAGAGGGTCATTCACAGGGCTGTCTCGATAACGAAGCTTCTGCAATTTCCTCTTTACTTCAACCACCGATACACAGAAAGGGTTATATATTTCCCTATAGCTTCAAACACCGATGCACAGAAAGGGTCTTCTATTTCCCTATTGCTTCAACTACCGATACACAGAAAGAGTCATCTATTTCCCTATTGCTTCAACCACCGATACACAGAAAGAGTCATCTATTTCCCTATTGCTTCAACCACCGATACACAGAAAGAGTCATCTATTTCCCTATTGCTGCAACCACCGATACACAGAAAGAGTCATCAATTTCCCTATTGCTTCAACCACCGATACACAGAAAGAGTCATCTATTTCCCTATTGCTTCAACCACCGATACACAGAAAGAGTCATCTATTTCCCTATTGCTTCAACCACCGATACACAGAAAGGGTCATCTATTTTTCTATTGTTTCAAACACTGATACACAGAAAGAGTCATCTATTTCCCTATTGCTTCAACCACCGATACACTGAAAAGGACATATATTTCCCTATTGCTTCAACCACTGATACACAGAAATTTTTATCTATTTCCCTTTTGCTTCGACCACCGAAACACAGAAAGGGTTATCTATTTCAGGTAGTAGGTGCTTTATGAAACCTGTTGCATATCTAAAAATTCACCCATGGAATAAGGTCCACACTTAATTCTTCTCAAAAACCGTTTTGAGCCATTTGGTTTTTAATGATTGCTGAAAATATATCTTAAATCAGCCACCATAAATCAACCAGATTTGATATCTAATTTCATTGTTGAACTTTTAATATTATTTCTTGTCTTCAGCAGGAAGCAGTTCTTCTTATAAAGGACTTAGATGATGGCCAAAGAGAGATGGATAAATGGACAAGCGAACTTAAGGCCAAGCTTTTTAAAACTAAAGCCGTTATAACCAAGCTGATATCTCTTCTCCAGCAATAAGAGGCAAGATTTGGAGGTCCAAAGAGTCCCTTAGAATTACCCAAACACCCCTAGGTTTTGAAAGGTTAACGTCTATAAGCCTGAAACTGCTCAAACGAGAACTTTGAAATTTGTGATAAATAGGAAGAAGAAACTGATGTTATTTTAGACTCTAATGATGTCTCCAGGTCATTCACATTCCAGAACCGTCTGATTGATGATACTTATCCCAAATATATACATTTCAGAACCATCACAGGAAATTACTTACGAATTACGTTGCAAGATTGGAATTAAGAATAATTCTACCCTCTGTACGTTTTGTAGGGCTAATTCTCAAAAATAGCCCAATTTATAGGTTCTTGATCCTCTCTGCAAGGAAAGTCATATATAATGCCATGTAACGTGACAAAATACCACACAAACAACAAGTGGTTAATGAAATGAGACAAACATATAAAGCAGAGATAAAAGGAAAACGCACAATTTTCAGAGATATACACACGGTTTCTTATTATTTTAAGAATGAAAAATAGTTACACATACAGTAGTAGCTATGTAATAGTGTTTATATTCAAACTCTTGTGCTATACCTTTATCTATATTAGCATAAGAATTTTTCTTTTTGCTAACTTGCTTTTAAGGTTGACATCTTTATCACTCATACTTTGACAATGCATGGGTTTGTTTTCCCATATGAATATATATATATATATATATATATATATATATATATATATATATATATATATATATATATATATATATATATATATATATATATATATATATATATATATATATATTATACAAATATGCCATGCCAGTGGGGGTAACATGATGGAATGTTTCCCCGAGGGAGGATGGTTTTCCCGAGGGCGGAGCCCGAGGGAAAACCATCCTCCCGAGGGGAAACATTCCATCATGTTACCCCCCACTGGCATGGCATATTTGTTTTATTATACTGAACAAACCCCATTTGTAATTTAAACAAAGCAAGGTCACAGATGACTGGTGATTCACACGTTCCCCGCTAGGTGTCGCTAGTGGCAACGGGCAACATGAAGCCCTCACTGATGGCATCAGGCAACATGATGATTGTTCACTGTTAAGTCAGCCAATCACGGCTTACGATCTTCAAGTGAGGTATAATAAATATATATATATATATGTATATATATATATGTATATATATATATATATATGTATATATATATATATATATATATATATATATATATATATATATATATATATATATATATATATATATATATATATATATTCATATATATACATAAATATATATATATATATATATATATATATATATATATATATATATATATATATATATATATATATATATATATATATATATATATATATATATATATATATATATATATATATATATATATATATATATATATATATATATTTAAAGGCCGAGGCTATTTACCGAACATCTCGGTAAATAAGAAAATTCTCAGCCTTATTTACCGAATATCTCGGTAAATAAGAAATTTTTCAGTCTTATTTACCGAACATCTCGGTAAATATAGTGTTAAATTCAGCTCTATTTACGGGACATCTTGGTAAATAGCTGTGAATTCAACGTTATTTACCGAACATTTTGGTAAATAAGGTGGAGTCTTTTTACCGAGAGGTATCTTGGTAAATAAGGGTGAATCTTTGCCTATAAAGCGACATGTAGATCACTTTGCTATGTTCTTTCCTCATGCAAAGATTCATGAAAATTAAAAATATTTCTAAAAGTGTCGTAAGACCTTAAATGAACAGCCTAGTGAGCACTTTGGCCGATGGGAGATTTTTTATTATTTTTTATTTTTTTTCTTTAAATTTACACTATACTGTAGTTTTTTAACAATAACTTTTCTTTGCAATACTTGAAGTAGGTTTTAGGGTCTCTTGATAGCATATAGAACTGGAGGTAAAAACTGGAACATTTTAGAATTTCAACTAGAGATCTGAATGTAAAATCCTCTACAAAACAACTGGTGTGTGTAATAAACACCATTCAAGATGCCAGTTTAAATGGTATATTTTCAAACAATTGATAAAAGCCACGCTTGAATAATTACAATTCACTTCAAAAGATTAAGGTTGCATCACACCTATAGTATAGGTGAGATTCATGTTGAAGACTGTTATCATGTATCTATTTAAAGAACAGCATACGTCCAGGCTGCTTTATTTTGTTCTGCCCGCCCACGAAAAATGTATGTATACCATATAGGAAACCACAACCCTACAACCTGACGTGACTCGCTACAGGCAGGTTAATGGTAAATACATGTAGAGCATCATCAGACACACCCGGTGCACACCTCCGACAGCATTAGATCTCGCGGGAAGAGGCCAACGATATGTTCGGTAAATAGTGATAAATTCGACGCTATTTACCGCGATGTTCGGTAAATAGCCACTCCGGTATTTAAATGGAAAAACAAACCTGTGCATTGTCAAATTATTCCAGTCAAATAAAAGACTATAAACTTTGTTCTCCATAGGTACTGCACGTTTTTATGTTGTATACTATATAGTTATGATATTTTGAGTTTTGAAAACGTCTGAAGCTTCTTTCCGTCTACTTCCTGCTATAATATGCTTATTCTCTGTGCTTTTTATTCATTAGCAATGTAACCTAAGCCTCCTGTTCATCGATGTATTATATATATACTACACAAGGTCATAGTTGACTTCCATGAAAATAAACAAAAACACTTCTTAAAAAAAGGTTTAAGCCTGACATTTATTTGAAAAGCCTTTTAAAGGTTTTGAAGCATCAAGAACAAAGTAGTATCATCAGCAAACTTTGCACCTATCTCTTTCTTCTAATGCTTCTTTCAGAGACTCATCTGGTATGGCATTTTACTTTAATCAACTATATTTAGGTATCCTGAATAGCATGCTTGTCCTCAGAAGATGAGGAAACACTATCGCCAACCAGAATGGTTAAATGAGAAAGATCTATCACTAGAAAGGACAAATGTAAAACGCACAGCAACCTTCAGCATTATGAAATACGGACACGAAAAGCCAGATTACGAATCAGCAAAACCAAGAGGATTTCACTAACAGCCTTCCTAGGGACATACGCAGTCCAAAGAAATATTTGAAATGTTCCAAAGAATTGAAACAAACAACTGCAACAAAATTCTATATGAATCAGATTGAATTTTATAATGAAATACATCGGCCTAGTCTACGTTCTTAGCATATATTGGGCATGCTATACACTAAATGAAGAATACGAGGTTATATGATTTTATAATATATGGCAAAATAATCGAAACATGGACAACTAAACCAAATTGTCATTTTTCATTTAATTTCCCATTATTTACTATAATGTGGAAAATTGTATTTAATTTCCAAGCATATGAAATGGAACTTTAACATGAGCACCGGCGAAAACCACTCTTTAACACCAGGAATAGCAGTCGCCCCAACAGATTGAATTGATTGTAAAAAAGATATCTAAACGAACTTTTGTGCGAGGAAAACTTTCAAATTACATAGATCTGAATATTTGAAAACTATTCTTGAACTTGTACGTTATTGCACATCTGATTTCTCCTCTAATAGACATTGATATTCTAGCATAAGTACCATAATTAGAATGCAAACATATCAAAATAAATCATCACGCTCTAAGCTGACTAACCCCTTCCTACCTGGAAAATATGTTCACGTTTGCGTTTAGATCAGCACAATCATTTTACAAGATCAATTTCCTCAACAAAATAAACTAATCCCGAGGCAAGGCGATTATAATTTAAGAACTCTTGAACCTATTGCCGTATTTCTTTTTTTGAAATCAATATCTGTCAATTTGAAAATAACACGCTCGCATTATTCCTTCAGGAGACAGTATACCCGTGGCCTATGAGGTAATAGACATTTACAAACCTTGTATTTGACTGTGTAATACTATCTCCTATAAAAAAGGTTATTATTATTATCATTATCTTTATTATTATTATCATTATTGTTGTTATTATTATTATTATCATTATTATTATCA
>OZ012700.1:199575-224575 GCA_963942565.1 Maea johnstoni | reverse complement strand
TTTGAAGGATTTGGTTTAAGTAACAAGTCTAATAAAAAGGTTTTGTAAAATAATAAATGATCTAGGTTAATAAAAAACCGGGTGATTCAAATTGCAATTGAAACTTCCTGTAGCTACAGTTACTATCAATTCGTAAATGTACATACATGTACCTTGTAATTTCGGAGCATTCCCAAGACTCAAGGAGCCCATGTGTTATGTCTTAATTTTTCAACAATATGTCACTTGTCACAGTTCATTGCTCCATTGTTCCATTGTTTAAATACTATGGCTACCCTGTTTGCCATCATCAATCAGTACCTTATATTCAAATGAACACTATAAGATGAACTCCTTTGGTAATCAGACATATATTCTTGTCCACAGGGTATTTAAACAGAATTCACCAGTTATCGTTGTGTGATTATAGAAAGAGCTTCAGCTAAGTTCGCTTTTACAGGGAGGAAATTGCTTTCTGTTTACGACACGCGTATAGCTAGAGTTATGATAATTTAACAAAGGGTCATCTTCACCCATGGTTGCAAAAGTAATTTTATCATCTCACATATCAACAGTAATAGTAATTGTAATGGTGATGATGATTTTCAAAAGTAATTGGAATAGTATTTGTAATACGTCCATTGTATTTGTATTATACTACTTTCAAAAGTAGTTGACCCCACGCCTGCTCTTCATCTTCGTATGTTCTTATCGTTAAACAAGATACTTATATTCAACCAATATTTACTAGCCACTGGAATTAAAACAATCTCTTAAGGAAACCGACGAAGAAAGCTATTCTTATTCAAAGGACTAGTAGTAAAATGTATAATTTTAGTTGGAAACTTCATATGCTCTTACTGCAATAAGATAGATGGGTGCTGACACACACGTGACTCAGTGGGCGGACGAGGAAACGTGATCTAAGCTGGTCACAGAGAATACCTGACTGCTACCTGCGACAGTCCCCTGATTGCTGTCCAACCCTATCACTCGATTAATGCTTTTGGAATCACTTAAACAGTGCCTCCTAATTGCTTCCTCCTCGCCGTGCTCCCCTAAACCACTGTTCTCGCCTCCTCGTGATCCAGTAGCCAGAGAAAAGGGCCATCAGTGGTGGGTGTGATAGTGGTCGCATGGCAGAAAGCCAGGGCTTAGCATGGTCATTTGGGTGTCTCAAGGGGGTGAGCTACCTCTACACATTGGTGAGCCATGTCCCTGTGCTCTAAAGGGATTATACCTCACCCACCTTCACCTAGTAGGAACCATCCATCAAGGCCGCTGCCCCAATTTCAGATTGTGCAGAAAAACAAGGCTAAAATTACCTTAATGCAACACGAGCCAAAGGAAAACAATACTACCTGATAATACAACAACGAAGCCAGTATCAATGTTTAACATTTCGTATTACGCTACAAACTTCTACATTTTCCAAATATCAAAACGCATTAATACCACGTTTATAAAAAGAAATTATAATTTTACACACGCCTTTTAAAGTGTTACCTCAATCATATGACAATATATAGTATGCGATACAACTTGATTCATTACACAACTTATGATAAGTGAACAGTATAATACAAAATTAAAGTCCAGAATAACGTTAGGAAAATTAGATGATACTGGCCTTCAACACCACACATATTTCCTAACAAGGCTTTATAGATTTTTATCTCATTCAATTAATCTGATTGTGATAACATATACATGAATAAAATGGTTGGATTTGAGACTATCTTTGTCATTTTCATCTAGATCACGCCAAGGAAGTCCTATCCATCTCCATGTGGCAGTAGCACCTGTATATCAAGCAGCAGACACCTGACGGAGCATGGTGATGGCTTCCTATGTTCTGGGCGATTAGGTCTCACCTGAGCCTGCAGCGTGCGCCATCTTGGCCAATTGCTGCAAA
This sequence comes from Maea johnstoni, assembly GCA_963942565.1. NCBI lineage: Eukaryota > Metazoa > Annelida > Polychaeta > Spionida > Magelonidae > Maea > Maea johnstoni. The sequence goes on along the minus strand of OZ012700.1, from coordinate 222,681 downwards.
TCAGTTGAGACAGATAGGAAGGTGATGACTCGATTCCTACCTGACAATCACATTAGACTCCCTGGCCTGCTCCAATCAACAGCTGAATGCTTTCAGCAATCTGGCAGCAGCAAGAGCCTTGGCGGAACAGAACTCATCTTTACGATAACCATGGCAGTCACTTAACAGGGTCATGGCGAGATAATGAAACACTCTTTTCCAGTTCGCTTGTCAGTTCAATGACGTCTTACCTCAAGAGAATCATAGCAGCCTGCTCACAATGAAGTTATTGCTGCTTATGGCAACAGTGGACGAATACAGCTGTCATACTCCTAACAGCTTGAAATTCATCAAGTAGTTAATTTTCCTGTTATCAAAACATTACTTATCCCCAAAATCATTTAGGTTAACTTAATGTCGGTTTGCTTGCTACATACATTTGGATAATGCACTAAGGCATACTACCACTACAATAAAACAAATATGAAGAGCCTGTGATAAAATGACGTGCTTGGAAAAACCTGCAATAAACATATAACATTAACAATCCACGCTTTGGTGCATAGGTGTCTATCTAGTATGTAAATCAGTGAGAACAACATTGGAGTCTTTCAAGTGATGTTGTTTATTGTATCTGTCGTGATTCTTTTCCCTAACCCTAAACCCTAACCCTAGTAGAGTGGGTTCATAACTGTTGTTCAGCGGGTGATTCAGAAACAGCCCAGAGGCTTGGAGGACAGACGCGATGGCTTTATAGCACCATCTCTACCTGTAAATAAGGATCTGACTGTGGTTAATCTACTCATACCTTACTCCTTACACAGATCTATTAGTAAGTTCTGAACATAGAGTTCACATTGTGATTTCAGCAAGATATTCAAAGTAACTGTCATATTTCAGATATCAGACGAAACTATGTTGACGGATGAGACATTAGCCATCTCACCAAAAATCATATATTCAGGGCATTCAATTTGATCCCTAGAATTAATCTGCTATTCATTCTTTTCTTACCTCACTAAATGTTGCTGCTCATCTGACTCAACCAATCTTATATAAACACAAACACGCTAACGTTGATGGCTGCACTGGTCACTCATATGTCCACATGGGATACTCAACGCAGCTAAATTAAACACGGACTGAACACAGCTTAATTATAATCAAACACCAACCCACTAGCATTAATGAATGCACTGGTCACTCATACGTCCACATGGGATACTCAACGCAGCTAAATTAAACACGGACTGAACAAAGCTTAATTATAATTAAACACCAACCCACGAGCATTAATAAATGAATTGGTCACTCATACGTCCACATGGGATACTCAACGCAGCTAAATTAAACACGGACTGAACACAGCTTAATTATAATTAAACACCAACCCACGAGCATTAATGAATGCACTGGTCACTCATACGTCCACATGGGATACTCAACGCAGCTAAATTAAACACGGACTGAACACAGCTTAATTATAATTAAACAACAACCCACGAGCATTAATAAATGAATTGGTCACTCATACGTCCACATGGGATACTCAACGCAGCTAAATTAAACACGGACTGAACACAGCTTAATTATAATTAAGCACCAACCCACAAGCATTAATAAATGCATTGGTGACCCATATGTTCATAAGGGAGACTCAACTCTGTTCGTCTTGTGACGTGCACCAGGTTGACAGGAAGACACACGAAGAACTTCAGCAGACAAGGATGAAAAAACAAACAACAAAACGAGATGATCTACTGGTCTTATAACGTGCACCAGGGTCGCAGGAAGACATGAAATACTTCAGGAGATGTAGTTAATGCCACTAGCATCACCATAATCATCATCATCAGTAGTAGTAGTAGTAGTAGTAGTAGTAGTAGTAGTAGTAGTAGTAGTAGTAGTCGTGGTGGTGGTGGAGGCAGCAGCAGTAGCAGTAGCAGCAGCAGCAGCAGCAGTAGTAGTAGTAGTAGTAGTAGTAGTCGTAGTAGTAGTAGTAGTAGTATGGGTAGTAGTAGAAGTAGTAGTAGCACTAGTCGTCGTACTGGAACTGGTACCACTATCAGAAGCAGGTGGATGAGGAAAGGCAGGCGAAGCACAAAAGTAATAGAAGTTGCAGCAGCAGTAGTAATACTAGTAACTAGTAGCATCATCTTCTGCAGCAATATTAGTAGCAAATACAACAAAAGTAGTAGAAGCAACAGTAGAATCTGCAGCAGTTTTTGTAGCAGGAGCAGCAGCAGCAGCGATAGCAAAAGCAGCTAATAGCATTAGCATTAGCCGAAGATCCTAGTAGCAGCTATGATTGAGTCAACCTGTAAAGATAATTGGTGACCCTCGACTTATGAGGTCGCCAATAGGCTAATAAAGATTTTTCTTTTTTATTGGAACCTATATTTGTTCATAACCAGACGGCCTTGAAGGGAGCATTCATTGTAGTTTTGTAATGACGAGAGTTATTGGTCATTGGGCTGCCAATCCGCGCAGGGGCTGATGGGAGATGTTGGCAAGTAGGGCGGATCAAAAGAAAGCTCGCTCTGCCTGGAGCTGTAACGTAAATGGCGCCTCACTTACCGCTGCCGCAAAAAGGCTTTGGCTATTACGGGGCATTATGGAGCTCTAATGGAATGGCCCATGCCTCTTGTGCAGGACTTGGCAGCAAAATTGCTCATCTACTCCTCATATCAGTGAGCGATATTACGAAATTCCCTCCCAGTGACAATTCCGCAGGAACTCACATGGTGGAGTGTGGGTCAATTATGCTGGTATTACCATGCCAGTCTGTAGAGGAAGTAAAAATGCAGCTTGCTGAAATGTTGCACTGACAATAGAAATACTGCGCACTGAGAGAGCATAGACGTGAAGACCCCTTCGTAGTTCATCTTGAACAAAAAGAATACTTAAAGTTCTCAGAGAAAAGTAGCTCCTTTTAAACCCATATATCTAAATATTTCGCACGAAACAAAATTCACCGAGTAACGTATCTTTCACCCTAATGTCCACATTGAAAGACATAGTTATACAAAGCTAGAAGGAGTGAAATCCGCGCAACCCATGTTATACAAAGATAGGGAGGGAAGAAACAATGAATGAGTCAGGATGAGCATGGTAGTCGTGTCACCCTGGTGATATTTAGTAGCTACTTATTTGTAGGAAACAGTTTGTTAGCGAGGAATCGTAGTTGTGGTCCCATGGGGACAGTTCAACTAGTGAGAAATAAGAATGAAATTACCTGTTGAAATTTATGAAATATTGTAAAAACACCGGAAATGAATAAATGGTGATGTGTATGATTTGTGATTTAGGTGCAAGGATCATATTCAAGGACTGGATCAACCCAACTAATTTCTAGACAATGCTAATTATATCATTCAAGGTCGCTTGTGGGGCTGATTTGAGAATACAGGGTCATTGTGAGATAGTTACATATCTTAAAGCCTACATCATTTTCCCTATATTCTGATCAAATGTGAATGTGCAGGCGATCAGCTAGCAGATTGAGAGAACATCTTCTGCAAAAACTCCCATAGGTTGCACACAAGAATAAAAGGTTTTAGCCCTTCATTCTTCATCGAATTTCACCAAAACATGGTCGCTTCACACATTTATTTTGGGTATCAAGTGGTCATAGCTTTTCTTGTAATTTGGCATAGTTATAGCCTGTGTTAATTTGAGGGCAAAGTATTACAGTTTTTCCAATTTTGACTTTATTCAGTAGTTATGATATGATTTTATTTTATTTTATTCGGTCTAGTAAGATGTGTATTACATAGCATTTGGCGAACAAAAAATCATATATAACGGTGACTAGATGGAGAGTCATTAACTGCTATGCAATAGAATCCTAACCAGACACAGGATATATACACTAAATGTTAGAAACCTATTTCCCAGTCTGCACAGAGTCCAATGGCATCACATGTAATGATCAACTCCACTGCTCAAAATTGACATAACAACAATATCATATAGTATAATACAAACGTTCGGACTAGAATTTATGAATTTCTTCTTATGACTCAGAGAGGACTGACAAATGTTTTTTGCATCTCATTTTAAAAATAGATTTACTGAACGTAGTCTGGATCTCGTCTGGCAAAGAGTTCGAGATTTTGGCACCTATGTAGTGGAAAGACTTTATACCATAAGAACCAACCTTTGGTAAAATCAGAGCATTAACACTGTGTCTGGTGTTATAGTGGTGGGATTCATTTACTCTTTCAAAAACTTGAAGGTACTCTGGAGCCTGTTCATCAATGCAGTTAAATACTTGCGGCCAGATATTTTATTTTGTTTTCAATGCTCATCCACTTAACCTCATTAAAGTCATTGGCTACCAAGTGTGTTCTGTTTGAGTAGTTTAAAACATATCTAATCATTTTTTTTGTACGACATGAAGGCGACTCTGTAAGAATTTTGGTAGACCGTGGTAATAGAAATTGCTCGACTGAATCATTGCCAAGCAGACAGTTTTCCTTTTCTTTCTGTAAAGGAATTTGAGACTGGCATTAGCCTTATGGATCATTTTCTGAGCCATAGATTTTCCTGACAGGTCTTGGTCTAGTTGACCACCCAGGTATGTTACAACCTCTTTCCCTCTTATGGAATCTAAAAGTTGAAAATGCAGTTTATTTCTAATTTTCTATAAATAAATCAAAAAGAAGTGTTAATATCTTTTGAATGGACCCATTCCTGCGTGTTTATCAGTCCTCCATTTTAATGTAATTTGGAGGTCCCTGGTTCATGACTGTGGGTAGCAGGTTCGTTTAAAAAAACACTTTGCATGTTTTTTTCAGTTATTTTCCGCAAGAATCCTACTCCCTACTGTGATGATAAATTTACTCCTCATCAGAAGACCTTTCTGGCAATATATATTCTAAATAGACCAAACTGTCAAATGAAAACATGAGAGGAAAGGCCATGTTAAAACAATAAAAGAGGAATTCCCTGCAAATACTTCCCATGTCGGGAGGCTAAGAATAAGCATAGGTGCTCGAGACAGAGACGTCATGACGTGAGATATCTACATCCTCAGGTTAGGATCATACACAGAGACGTCATGACGTGAGATAGGTACATCCCCAGGTTAGGATAATACACAGAGACGTCATGACGTGAGATATCTACATCCCCAGGTTAGGATAATACACAGAGACGTCATGACGTGAAATATCTAGATCCCAAGGTTAGGATCATACACAGAGAGGACATGACGTGAGATATCTTCATCCCAAGGTTAGGATAATACACAGAGACGTCATGACGTGAGATATCTACATCCCCAGGTTAGGATAATACACAGAGAGGTCATGACGTGAAATATCTACATCCCCAGGTTAGGATAATACACAAAGACGTCATGACGTGAGATATCTACATCCCCAGGTTAGGATAATACACAGAGACGTCATGAAGTGTGATATCTACATCCCTAGGTTAGGATCATACACAGAGACGTCATGACGTGAGATATCTACATGCCCAGGTTAGGATGATACACAAATACGTCATGACGTGAGATATCTACACCCCTGGGTTAGGATCATACACAGAGACGTCATGACGTGAGATATCTACATCCCCAGGTTAGGATAATACACAGAGACGTCTTGACGTGAGATATCTATATCCCCAGGTTAGGATAATACACAGAGAAGTCATGACGTGTGATATCTACATCCCCAGGTTAGGATCATACACAGAGACATCATGACGTGAGATATCTACATCCCCAGGTTAGGATCATACACAGAGACATCATGACGTGAGATATCTCCATCCCCAGGTTAGGATAATACACAGAGACGTCATGACGTGTGATATCTACTTCCCCAGGGTAGGATCATACACAGAGACGACATGACGTGAGATATCTACATCCCCAGGTTAGGATTAAACACAGAGACGTCATGACGTGAAATATCTACATCCCCAGGTTAGGATAATACACAGAGACGTCATGACGTGAGATATCTACATCCCCAGGTTAGGATAATACACAGAGACGTCATGACGTGAGATATCTACATCCCCAGGTTAGGATAATACACAGAGACGTCATGACGTGTGATATCTACATCCCCAGGGTAGGATCATACACAGAGATGACATGACGTGAGATATCTACATCCCCAGGTTAGGATAAAACAGAGACGTCATGACGTGAAATATCTACATCCCCAGGTTAGGATAATACACAGAGACGTCATGACGTGAGATATCTACATCCCCAGGTTAGGATAATACACAGAGACGTCATGACATGAGATATCTACATCCCCAGGTTAGGATCATACACAGAGACATCATGACGTGAGATACCTACATCCCCAGGTTAGGATAATACACAGAGACGTCATGACGTGTGGTAGCTACATCCCCAGTTAGGATAATACACAGAGACATCATGACGTGAGATATCTACATCCCCAGGTTAGGATAATACACAGAGACGTCATGACGTGAGATATCTTCATCCCCAGGTTAGGATCATACACAGAGACGTCATGACGTGAGATATCTACATCCCCAGGTTAAGATCATACACAGAGACGTCATGACATGAGATATCTACATCCCAGGTGAAGATCATACAGAGAGACGTCATGACGTGAGATATCTTCATCCCCAGGTTAGGATCATACACAGAGACGTCATGACGTGAGATATCTTCATCCCCAGGTTAGGATCATACACAGAGACGTCATGACGTGAGATATCTACATCCCCAGGTTAGGATCATACACAGAGACGACATGACGTGAGATATCTACATCCCCAGGTTGGGATCATGATCTCGACAAAATGCCATTTATAGTGAGTTTCAGTTCCAGCGGTGCTCTGGTTTTTGTACCCCACCCTTCGCTGCAGAAGCTAAATGTGTCCAAGGCACGCGACTGCAAAGTATCTAAAAAAAATCGTAACCCTGTCATGCCAGTATTCATTTGAAAGCGCTTACTGAGTACCATCAGATACATATGAATACGTTGGAAGTTGGCAGCTGAAGGTTCGGGAATGTTCAAACACGATACGGTTACCATGGAGAATTCATCTACATGTAGAAAAATATAACTTTCAAGATGCTACATATAGGTATAAAACTACACATACATCACATATGTAAGAGAAGACTGTGATATAATTCTATTTCATTGCGTGGTGTGATTGATATCCCGATAGCAAATTGGCCTTGTCGGAATTTAGCAAGATTAAGCAGTTTTTGACGTTGTGGAAATTGACATAAATGGTCGCGCTGACTGCGAGATCAGGCAGAGATTTGTCAGGGATAGAATGTCGTAAACCTCAACCATCTCATCAACAGAGAGAGAGAGAGAGAGAGAGAGAGAGAGAGAGAGAGAGAGAGAGAGAGAGAGAGAGAGAGAGAGAGAGAGAGAGAGAGAGAGAGAGAGAGAGAGAGAGAGAGAGAGAGAGAGAGAGAGAGAGAGAGAGAGAGAGAGAGAGAGAGGGGTGATTATGTATGTGCTGTTCTTTGAGCTGCACATAACCGCGGAGATATCCCATTATAACAGCGTCGACTGGTCGCTGATAGAAAAGCTGGACCCACGTGATCAGAACTAGTCATTGAATCAATCCAATTAATAAACCATTGGCCTTGGGACGGGCTTATTCCACAAGTGTCAACAGACAGTAATAGCTTTTTCATTTTTCATCAGTCCCTTGTGGGCGGTGGACATTATTGAGCTTTAGGGGTGAAATGTATCAATATTAGTTTGTCCATTAGGGTTCATTGGCGAAGCCACGGGGAAACTGCGAGGAGACGGTGACGTAGGGCCGGGTGATATGGTCTTCCATCAGTACTCTGAGCAGCGTAGGTGGTTGTGTAGAGCGTATGTAAGAACCAAAGAGATGGACTACAGTGGCGTCCTCTTTTGAACTACATTGTCATGTGAGTCGACTGGAAGTAACAACCAAAGGAATGGACTACAGTTGCGCCCTCTTTAGGACTATATTGTCATGAAAGTCGACTGGAAGTAAGAACCAACGAGATGAGCTACAGTGGCGCCCTCTTTAGGACTACATTGTCATGAGAAGCGACTGGAAGTAAGAACCAAAGAGATGAGCTACAGTGGTGACCTCTTTAGGACTACATTGTCATGAGAGTCGAGTGGTAGTAAGAACCAAAGAGATGAGCTACAGTGGTGCCCTCTTTAGCACTACATTGTCATGAGAGTCGAGTGGTAGTAAGAACCCAAGAGACGTGCTTCAGTGGCGCCCTCTTTAGGGGTACATTGTCACGACAGTTATGTATCAACGGACGTAGAAATAATGTCATCGAAAGTGTCAGAACCATACATTGATGAATTAAGCTAATGCAATATAAGAACATGCTCTTAATTGATATTATCAAATAACTTTCCAAGATGTCAAAGCCATTACACGCAGTCATTGCGTCACGCAGTTTAGGCCAATCAGTTTTAAAAGATGGTTTTTCGGATTAATCGCAGTAATTCAGCAAATGCATCGATGATTGATATTGAGGCCGCAGACGACTAGTACTTAAACTTCTCCTCCTCCTCCTCCTCCTCCTCCTACTACTACTACTACTACTACTACTACTACTACTACTACTACTACTACTACTACTACTACTACTACTACTACTGCTATTACTACTACTATTTTTACTACTACTACTACTACTACTACTACTACTACTACTACTACTACTACTATTACTACTACTACTACTACTACTACTACTACTACTACTACTACTACTACTACTACTACTACTACTACTATTTTTACTACTACTACTACTACTACTACTACTACTACTACTACTACTACTACTGCTGCTGCTGCTGCTGCTGCTGTTGATACTACTACTACTACTACTACTACTACTACTACTACTACTACTACTACTACTACTACTACTACTACTACTACTACAGGTCCGCTGGAGGTCTTGCTACTACTACTACTACTACTACTACTACTACTACTTCTACTACTACTACTACTACTACTACTACTATATGTCTGCTCGGTGCGTACAGGTCATGCCTTTATGTGGACCATATATATGCACCGTGATATGACTCGTATCTGAATAGGACACAGGTCTCGCCGGTGCCCACTGTCATCTTAGCGTCTATCCAGCGGCACTCTTCATTTGATATCCGTTACCATGGATATCATTGTTTTATTTCAGTTCAACAAAAAATAGAGTAGAGAAACCAGTTGACAACTAGCTCATCTTAATATTATTCACACACACATGCGCGGATACACGTATATATTAGTACTAGCATATTGCGTCTTGTGTGGATACGTGATTTAAAAACTACATGGAACAAAATCCAAACAAAATTGTAAAGTTAGGAAATTACTTGAACAAAGCACCTTTCGCTTAGCAAGAACAACACATTCCGTTATATATTTATCTATATCATTTTGTTGTTAAGATGTCAGTCTATTTTCACCCAACCTCCTTACCCTTTCAAGTGTTAACTGGTCAAATTGTTATCTCTCTATGACCAAACAAAGCTACTTCTTGCGCCGAGGAACACACAGCCCGATAAACTACCAACTATCTAGACACTCTATCGCTCTACTCTTGGGATGCCCAGATGATGAGAGTATGTATGCACCGCTGAAAATGTTGCCGCATCAATCGCAACTTTAGGCCATCTTTAATTTTCAAAGCAAGTCTATCTAATATTTTCTCCTCAACTAAAATTTTTTTCACTTAATGAGTGACGGCAGATTTGTTGAAATAGTAACAGACAGACTTGGAGACATAGGCCATCCATGCCCAGCCTCTACACAACGGCGCCATCTATTTTGAAAACATGAATTCAAAACGGTGGCATATTTCTGCACTCTTAAGGTGATAGTCTAGTACACCAAGATTATCACCACTAGGTGGTTTCCTTGGCTGGCCCCTAGGAATGGATATCATAACAAAAGATGACACATGAGCAGTGTTCACTCGCCACGAATCTCGATCTGGCAACACTCTATTGTGGTCATCTCGAGAGCACAAAAGGTAGGGCCTTTGGGGTCTTCCTCGTTACATTGCTCCCTATAACGACATGGCTGTATGCTTTAACCATGCAGATTCCTTCGAGATAGACCATTTTGACCAAAGTTCATTTTTTGGCTGAAAGTGAATAACGATACAGTCTTCGAAGTTTGTATTTTATAATATGACAGATATTAACCCCGTCTAGGTGCAAGGTCATGTCACAAGTACCTTGAATTCTGACAGGACCTGAAAATCAGCATTTACTATGTAAACCACGTGCTGTTAGTAATTTTGAGGCTTATGGGAACATTCAAAAATGTTTTAAGATACTCATCGTGCAAATCCCCTGTTGAGGTAGGACCTTGCACCTCACCAAAGACATGAATAATCATGTGGTAGACTCTCATTTTCAAGTAAAGGGTAAGTCGTGACATTTTTCCAAAATACGAAACACATCCAGATATGTTCTTTAAGGGTGTCGCTTTACCTCAAATTAGTCATTTATTGATAAGTTTACCATTATTCTGTAACTATGAGATGTAACCTTTACAATAGCATAAGTGCTGTTATCTTCATTAAACTCAGTTTTCAGATATTCAGGTTTTAAAAATGACCCGTGTATCGTATAGGGTTCTACCTTAATTGAAATGGGAAAGAAGTTACACAACACAACTAGAGAGTGAAATGTATGCATGTGTGTATATATGTGTATATGTATGTATGTATGTATGTATGTATGCATGCATGCATGCATGCCTGCATGCATACATGTATGAGTGTATGGAGGTATGTGTGTATGTATGTACGCACGTACATACGTACGTACGTACGTGTGTGTGTATGTATGTATGTATGTATGTTATACAAATATGACATCCCGGTGGTTTTAACAATAAAGGGTTACCTTGCATATATGCCACCTTTGAAATGTTTTTGGAATAAAGTCAAGATACGAAGAACAACGTGGAAAGAATTGTATGAGTTGGCCAGTAAGCATTTTAGTTTGATTCAACCTACAATATATTTTCATATGATCCTTTTTTGTAGATATTCCTCCCCCAAACGAAAAACAAACAAACAAACATAAAACACAATTGGGTCTTTCTTTGGGCTGCTACGGTATGATTGTTAAAGAAATATGAAAACATTACTATTTCAATACTTGTTGAAGGAAAGAAATATTCCAAAGGAATCATTCTGTTCATTCAAAAACTGGTTAATTGCATTTATTGACTTAATAATAGATACATGTACTCACAGTGCCGTAAGGGTCTCATCAGAGGTGGTTCTAAATGTATATAGACATTAAGTTCCATCACAATCTTTTTGGTAAAGCTTTTATACTGGCTGTCTGGATAACATTTTTTGGAACTATAGAAAAGTCCGGATTTTTCGTATGCTCACATATGCATGTTACCCATGCGCCACCGCAGTATGCTCAATTGTATGTGTTTGTTCCAATGTATACTGTCGAAGCGCACTACCTTTGGTTGTGTTTCCCCCAATGGATGTGACCGGAGAAACGGATACACCATCAACAAATACGATCATGGGTTATTACACCGATTATAATAAAGAATATAGGACAGTGTACGTTTATGATATCACTGATATATCTAATAATTATCATTTCTACTCGAAACTATTTTTAAAGTAAACGTAGGACGTAAAGTATGTCATTTGTACATCTATCTGTCTGTCTGTCCGACCACCCCTCTCTCTCTCTCTCTCTCTCTCTCTCTCTCTCTCTCTCTCTCTCTCTCTCTCTCTCTCTCCCTCTGTCTGTCTGTCCGACCACCCCTCTCTCTCAGTCTCTCTCTCTCTCTCTCTCTCTCTCTCTCTCTCTCTCTCTCTCTCTCTCTCTCTCTCTCTCTCGTTGTATCTCTCTCTGTATCTCTCTCTCATTCTCTCTCTTTGTATTTCTCTTTGTATCTCTCTGTACCTCTCCCCAGCCCCCCCCTCTCTCTCTCTCTCTCTCTCTCTCTCTCTTTCGTCAAACCTGAAATAAGAAACTATCGTAGCACACACGTTCCTTAGTCCTTCTACAGTTTAAGCTGAGCGCTTGCTACCTATAGTCTCAGGTTCGACCTCCCAGAGTGGTAAACAGCGATTTACAGCAGAATGGCTGATAGATGCTCTTGTGGCTACAATACATTATCTATCTATAATTAATACTTGTTTTTGATCTATCGATTTTGCTATTTCTTATTGAGATAATTATATAAAAAGGGGTTTATAACTTTTTAACAGCTGTATTTTAGAATTTTATATTAAACTGACCTTTCATTGTCTTTAAACTGGAAAAGTGCAATGGTCCCCGAATATCCTTTTTTATCTCATTCTCCTAAAATTTTTCTCTTCCTTATCAATGCGGTACATACGTTTCACAGTTTACACATGCATATTCAAACGTATTCAAACGTGATAAACTCATTGTTTTATTTTGCATAATCACCATTGTCTCATCTATTGGCCTACCACATCAGTGAAATAGTGGCACCTGCGTCAATACGATAATTTGAGAAAAATGTGCGCTTAGTGTATCAATTTACAAATTATCTGAAGGTACTTCACATTTTAATTGTTGGAAGCATGCATCATTGCACCTGCTACTTTTCAAATTATCATGTCGAAAGTGTCGTCTTTTCTTATCAGCTAAAATCTCAATTAAAATTATATTTGTAATGGATTTAAAAGCAATTGTGTTTAAGTAAATACTATCAATTTTTCCAATAAAAAAATTGCATCAACCCTCAGAGCAAACACAGGACGTGCATAAAAACTTCTGCTATAGCTCATCATTCCTCACCAAGTGACGGAAAGGGCTCGGATCACGTGACGTACATATTCTGATCAGAGAGGTAAGTCAGTGATTATTTTTTTTGCACAAAATTTAGAAATTGTTAGTTTAAAAAATGTGGTATTTTTCTCGTAATTCCGGGGAAAAAATGACATAGCAAATTACAAAATACATGGTCCTCTGCATTTTTACGATTAAGAGAGTAGATCCTAATAACTTGGTAACATATATTTTATCTAAGATAAGGATAAAGCACAGCATCTATATGTGTCTGTCCCAGAAAATTGATTCTATTTGTTCTCCATTGAACTTGATTAGTTGATGTGAACCATATAACGCAGTGAAGCAGACAATACTGGGAAGGGCAAAGCTCATTTACAGATGATTTGACCTAAAAGTTTTGTGAAAGATAGTGTTGAGGTTTTAATCGAAGGAAGGAATGCGTTTTTTAAACATCCCTTTCAACAGCTTAGACCGAATCTTTTTTAAACATCCTATTCAACAGCTTAGACCATATCGCAACGAAATTGGAAGGTTGAAACCGGAAAGAAATTCCCTTCTCATTACTGAGAGTTCCAATGGATCTTTTAATTGCAGTCTGAACACCATAGACATCACTGCAAGAGGATTGTATTTTGAATGAATATCTTAATGGATGTCAAAAGTGAGCCAGTCAAAATTCATTAAAGTGAAAGTCAAAATAGGCTTCAATGTGAAAAAAAGTCAAACAGGAGTTGATGTACCAAAATACTGTGTTATCATGCAAACATTCGATTATTTGCAGTGGCCAGTTGGCAGCAGGAAACAATGGGGGCATTGTTCTACTTGCTCATAGGTAAGACAATACTGCTTTTATTTCAAAACCTGGTTAACTTATTGAATGATAATCATTATACACATGTTATAATAGGAAGCATGTACTAGGTAGTGACATCAAATGTTTAAATGATTAAAAGAATAAAAAGATGTATAACAATTATTTTAAAACAAATGTTTTGTTCTCTCACTATAGATGAATATATTATTTACCAAAGATGTATTAAGTGTAAAATTATGTCCTGAGGAAACATTTCATAACAATGAACAAACCAAGAAGTGGTCAGTCGAAAAAGGAAAAATAAATATTAGGGTCATTGCAGATTTCGTTACACCTAACTGAATTTCACTACTGGGGTTTATTTAGGAATACACGATTATTTTTGAGATATTTACATACGTTAAAGCCAGCATATGTGTTCCTTATATTCTCACATACTCCATAACTATGCAGATTCAGAGGATCGAATATCTTTATATTTCACATAGGATTGCACACAAACAATTTTTTGTTCTTTTCTTTACATCAGATTTCACCAAATTAAGGTTGCCTCATACAAGCAAACGGGTATCAACTATTTACCTATTTGTTCAAGGTGTACCATATCTACACCTAAGAGTAAAACTGAGCGAATGGTATTTATTTTTTCCAATGTTGAGCTTCTGCATAATGTATCCATCAAGAACTTGCGGAAAATATGTTTTCAAAATCTTATCAAAATAAGAAAATTTAATTGAACCAAGAAAAATGAGATACTTTTCCAATCATGTTAATATTTCTTCCACATTTGTAAAATTTTATTCTCATGGTTCATTATTGATGATCAGAGCTCGGCTTAAAAACAAAATGCACGTTTTTAAAAGGTATGCAATGTCCAAATTTCAAACCCAGCTGGGACAGGATGCTTGATGTATTTCAAATCAGAAGACATTTCAGCCAATATATCGATTTCATAGACTGAAAAGTTAATAGAGGCGACATGATAATAATAATAATAATAATAATAATAATAATAATAGTAATAATAATAATAATAATATTAATATCAATAATAATAAGGCAATTTGGAATCATACCTTTGAATAAAATATATTCAAAGGCATTGTACACTAAATTAGTGGAACAATTATGCCTGTCCGGCAGAGTTATTGCAATTCATCTGTAAGGATTGTTCTTAAACCAATATACTTTGAAAGAGGTAACGTTGTAAGTGATATTTTAGAGATGAGTTTAATGTGAAGTTCCTTTCCTTCCAGCATGCCAATTGGTGGGATGCAGGTGTTTACGAGTACTGCAGAGAGAGGACCTACAGACAAGGGCCCAGAGTAGAGCACATTCCCTTGTGGCTAGTAGTCAGAATGACCCTATGGCTGTGGTTGGTAAGTTATTGTCTATGTGAGTAGACTTAGAAATCTGGACACATAGTAGAGCCAGCTACCTTGTGGCTAGTAGTCAGAATGACCCTCAGGCTGTGGTTGGTAAGTTATTGTCTATGGGAGTAGACTTAGAAATCTGGAAAAATAGTAGAGCCAACTTCCTTGTGGCTAGTAGTCAGAATGACTCTCGGGCTGTGGTTGGTAAGTTATCCTCTCGTGAGGAATAGCAACAGATTAAAACAGAGTATAGCCAGCTTTCTTGTGTCCAGAAGTCACAGATACCCTCAGATTATGGTTGGTGAGTTATCCTCTCTGGAGGAATAGTTACAGATTAGATCAAAGCCAACTTCCCTGTGGTTAGTAGTCACAATGACCGTCAGGAGTACAGCCAGCTTCCTTGTGGCATGGCGTCTTAAAACGACCAGGCTCTAGCTGGGGAGTTATCCTCTCCAGGAGAATACCTACAGATAAGATTAGAACACAGAGTCCTGCTAGCTTCAAAGAGTTACAAAGAACCTCAGAATGTAATTGGTAAGTTATCCTCTATGGGAAAATACCAACATAAAAGGACACAACGTGCTGCTACCTTCCTTGTGCCTATAGCAGTTACAATGACCTTCAGAATGTAGATGGTGAGTTATACTGGAATAGATACAGATTAGAACACAGAGTACATAACAACCAGCTTCCTTGTGGCTGGTAGTCACAGTGACTCTCAGATTTAAGTTGGTGAGCTGTCCTCTTTATGAAAGAAGTTACAGGCTAGGTTGATGACTGCAGCTATGTGAAACCATTAGATGGTTTAGTTTTAATGCTAACTGAGCATACATCTATCACTTCCGTTTGTACTCGTTTTCATTTTCTGGATTCAACTAGCCCCAATGCGATGCTTACCTTAAACCTTCATACAACCAAGGCACCCACCTAGTAGCTTTGCATTGCATGACCAGTCTTGGCTTATGTTGCCACAAGCCCATGTAAAAGGTCAGCTTGCTAATTTCTTCCCCAAGATTGCAACTTGGCTCCTAGTCATACTGGATCTACATTAGTAAGTCCACTTGGGTGCATCGAAAGTATATGGTATAATCCAAGGCTACTGTTGATGTCTTTCCAACTTCACACCTCCAAAATAGAAGATAATCTCATTAATTGTTGAAAGCAACAATCAATCACAATTATACGATAAGAGTGCAAGATTTCTTAGATTTCTTTAAGGTCAAAACTTCTTACCAAATTTGCTGATAGCTTTTGAATTCTGAGAATAAATATTTCCTGGGGCCCAATCATTATCCTGTACCTGTTTGTGAATCCATGCGTTTATCCAATATTTTTGGTATAGGGTTGGTTGATACCTTTCTAGGGGATTAAAGCATAAATAGTGGAATGTGGGCGTTTCCCTGTTGTTATTTGCAACTTGGAACAGGAAGAGGCTTGTTTTCTTGTTGTTATTTGACATGATTGAGGGAAGATGGTTATCCTTTGAAACAAAAGGTGGGCGGTGTCTGGTAGTTGCTTTTGTTGCTTTTGTTCTTACATTTAGTATTTATGGAAGATGGTCATGACTTGGAACAATAAAAGAGTGTAGGTTCTCTTGATATCCAAAGTTTTGTTCTCCTTAGGTTTGAGGGAAGATGGCAATGCTTTGGAACATTAAGAGAGTGTGGTTTTCTCTTGTTATTCGACCTTTTGTTTTCTTTAGGTTTGAGGGAAGATGGCAATGCTTTGGAACATTAAGAGAGTGTGGTTTTCTCTTGTTATTCGACCTTTGTTTTCTTTAGGTTTGATGGAAGATGGGGATGCGTTGGAACAGGCAGAGGAGGAGAAGACTGCAGAGGGCTCAAACAAGGTCAAGTATCAAGAAACCTTCAGAGGCATTCATGTGTTTGGTAAAACGGTGGTCTTAGAGAAACAGGATGGCCGCTTCACATCATTTGTCGAGGGGAATCTTGTTGAGGGTATCAGACATGATGTCAAATCTACCACTCCAAAACTTGCCAAGTCTCGCGCTCTCGAGATTGCCCTACGACATGCACACGACGAGCTGAGAGATGTCGAATATATTGAAGATGATTGCAAGCTGCAGATCTATGAGAAAGACGGGAAAGGGTTTCTGACATGGTTTCTATCTTATAACATAGAGACTTCCAAAAAGATTTCCCGTCCTTATTACCTCATAGATGCGTTAGATGGGTCTGTGATTGACCACTGGGAGGGACTAACATCTTCTGCTAGAATCATGAAGAGTTATGGTGGTAATTTCAAGATAGGGCGCAAAGAGCTGAGACTGGAAGTGGACGCAAGAGGGGGAAAATGCCATTTGGAGAATAAACTTGTTAAAGTGGTTCACATGAACTTTGGCTCGAGAGATCAAACGTCAGCATATGCCGTATCGTGCAACTCCCCAATCAATGACCAGGTAAATCAGGGCTATTCAGCAGCCTCGGACGCATTGCATTATGGGAAGGTTGTGTATAATCTGTACGAGAAGTGGTACAGTGATACGACCATCAAGCGCAGCATTGGTCAGTTGGTCATGCGCGTACACTACAACAGAGGATTCGAGAATGCCTTCTGGGATGGCCGGAAAATGACCTTTGGTGATGGGAAGTACAGATTTTATCCACTGGTCTCTTTGGATGTTGTTGCACACGAGGTATCACATGGATTCACTCAGAGAACCTCACATCTTGTCTACAGAGGGCAGTCTGGAGGCATGAACGAGGCTTTCTCCGACATGTGCGGAGAAGCAGCAGAAAACTTTGACCGTGGGAAAAATGATTTCAAGATCGGGTATGATATCTTTAAGGCCAAGGGTGCAATGCGTCACATGGACAACCCAGCACTTGACGGCAAATCTATCGCTCATGCCAGTCGGTATCGTGAAGGGATGGATGTCCACCACAGCAGTGGCGTCTACAACAAAGCCTTCTATACATTGGCGCAGAAGTGGGGCGTGAAGAAGGCCTTTGGGGTCTTTGTTAAAGCCAATAAGATGTACTGGAATGCCAACTCTAATTTCCAAACTGGTGCTTGTGGTGTAAACTCTGCGGCAAGAGACCTTGGCTATAACGTGAATGATGTCAAACTGGCTTTTCAAGGGGTAGGAGTTACCTGTAGTGGTGGTACAACTCCACCTCCACCCAAACCTTACACATCCAGACCACGGTACACTGTGAAACCTAAATATACCCGAAGACCACCCTACACATCCAGGCCTCGATACACTGTGAGACCTAAATATACCCGAAGGCCACCCTACACATCCAGGCCACGGTACACTCCGAGACCTCCATATACCCGAACACCACCCTACACATCAAGGCCACGGTTCACTCCGAGACCTCCATATACCCGTAGACCACCCTACACATCCAGGCCACGATACACTCTAAGACCTAAATATACCCGAAGACCACCCTACACATCCAGACCACGGTACACTCTGAGACCTAAATATACCCGAAGACCACCCTACACATCCAGACCACGTTACACTCTGAGACCCCGGCATACCTGGAGACCACCCTACACATCCAGACCACGATATACCTGGAGACCACCCTACACATCCAGACCATGGTACACTCGGAGACCTAAATATATGCGTTGACCACCTTACACATCCAGACCACAATACACTCTGAGACCCCCATACTAGAATACAACCTTAAACGTTGAGACCACGATAGATTATGTGACATCCTTAAATTTGGAGACCATCTTACACATCCAGACCACGATACACTCTGTGACCTCCTTAAACGCAGCGACCACCTTACACATCCAGACCAGGATGCACTCTGAGACCTCCAAATATCAGCAACCACCTTGAACATCTAGACCAGGATACACTCTTAGACTTCCATATACCTGTGGACCACCTTACACATTGAGACCGTGATACACTCTGGAACCTACCTAATGCGGTGACCGACCTACACATGCTTTTGTTCTAAACTCTGTCATCTTTTATCCCCAGCAGCAAGGGTTTAAATTTAAAAATATCTTGTTATAGATAAACGGCTGTATGACTAATGCGCATGGGAAACCCCCATTTAAATTCATATTTTGATTAGCATATCATGAGGACTATTTCAAGTGAATTTGAGAATTCAAGGAAGTTTTGACACGTAATTTTTCTATAATATTAAACTTTTTGAAAGATTTAGATACATATAGCTAGTATAATAGTGATATACAAATTCCTTTGTTACATTTATGAATTTATCTACATTCACGTGGCATGTTGAAATGTAATGTATCTTGAATAAATAATATGCAAAGTGTATGTGGCGCCACTTTAAGTTAGCATGGAGAATCTCCTCAAATAAGTTTTAGAGAGGGCATAAAAGAGCTACTTAAGTTTAATTGAAGTTAAGAGTAAATTAGGACGTCCGTCTATAAACACTGCCCTGTCACTGAGCGGCCTACATGTCTCCACTATGGAGTTAAGAAATGTCTCATTAGTTACGATTGTGGTATGCCTGTGCACGGTAATGTGCAGTGCATTTTACGGCAATAAAATTAAACTAGAATTTCGAGTTGTTGTTTTTCTCATATTCTTAAAATGTCACACGTGCGAGTGTGATCAGCCACTGGCCTGTGTTTATGTATATATATATATATATATATATATATATATATATATATATATATATATATATATATATATATATATATATATATATATATATATATATATATATATATATATATATATATATATATATATATATAAATATATATATATATATATATATATATATATATATATATATATATATATATATATATATATATATATATATATATATATATGTATATATATATATATATATATATATATATATATATATATATATATATATATATATATATATATATATATATATATATATATATATATATATATATATATATATATATATATATGTATATATATTGTTAGAGACTAAGTTTATCTCTTGCCGGCCGTGTTGTTATAAAATGTTCAAAAGATAGACGCCATCTTGAAAACACTGCAGACCAAATAGCAATCTACCCTTGTATTGGTCAATATTAATTGAAAACAATGTTCATGACCAACCGGACGAAAAATGAAACACACATGCAGATATGAAAGAAAATGTCCTTTAAAGCAGCTGATAAGTATTGACTGCAGGAAGGGAAGAACAAATGAAACGAAGCTCTCTGGAAGATCAAAGGTGTGTGCAAGGCGATTAAAAATGATTAGTATGATTTTCTGGAAAAAAATTGAATATTTTCAAAAATCAATACTCTTCCTAATATTTCATCAAAGCCACCCATGCAATTACATTAAACATATTCACATTTGAAAACATTTATTGTTATACCTTAACTGTCTATGGACCGTTAAGCAGTATTTTGTTTAGCAAAACAACCTGTATAAATATGTCAGACTTGCGTATTGAGGAAATGTAATGAGTTTCCTCTGATGCCGAGTAGCCAAAATGTCCCACGTGCATTTCCACCGCCATGCAAAAATCCGCCATACAGCTAATCTTCAACATTTTTGAACAATAATATAGTACTAAACTACTCTGAACGTATCTTGCGTAGTGTTACCATACAAATATCGCTGTTACCAGATAAGTAGCAGAGCGCTAGTCCCAAAGAATGCAGGGAAAGCATTCTAATGGATGTATCATTGTAAGGGTGCTTAGCCATTCAGAGCAAGTGAGAACTGTTCTGTTCCCTTATTAACTAGTAGTATATAACGGAAAATAGGAAAATTGCCCAGGCTAAGTTCCCATTGGCAACATACCCAAGCCAGGTACATCGTTACCAAACGATGGTAAAACAAAGAAGAAACACACAAATGGTAATGGAAAGATGACGACATGCTATAGGGAAGGAGACAACATAGTTAGGGAGCGGTCTTAATTGTTAAACATGTATCTGTGGAGAGCAACCCATTCACTAAAGGGAGGAGGAAAGAAGGAACTCTGAGAAGAGATGAGACAGGCCCCGTCCGCCAGTGGAAGAAAGGATCCAGCAGCAGACCAAGGGGTAGCGTAAGTGCTCCCGTGTGAACGACGGAGACTAGATAGGTGAATATAAGGGACAGCCTGAGTCCTCCTGTAAGGATCTGATAAGGGGACGATGCCAAGTACCCCAGCCAGTAGTCAGGAAGGCACGGATAACTAGATACGTAGCTATACATACATATACACACATGCATTACTACATATACACATTAAGAGTGTAGGGAATCCCATTTGAATTGTTATTAGACATTAAACAGTTATGAATTCTAATTATTGTCTTTGTATAATATGGTGTGGTGTAGATCCCGTGTCCATCCTCTCACATGAAGTAATCGTTGATACCCCCTAACCCTGTACATACTAATGAATGAATAATAAGTCACGGATACCCTGACTGAGCGGAGAGAAGGACCATCAAGTTCCAAGTCGGATGTCTGCGGACAATACCTAGTGCCTGATCTCAGTATAAACTTATACACAAGAAGCTGGTGACATGGCTGAGAAATCTAATCTTTATTCCCGTTACTCTGAATGTGTTATTGTGATTTTTTCAACAATTTGATTGTGCATGGAAATCACTAGTTTTGTAGTGATGCGATGGCTGGCCTTGCCAAGCATTGCTGCTAATGTATCCAAACCCACCAGCGCTGTAAATATTCCCATGTTGAGGCCTCAACACATGCACATTTCAGCCACATGCATCTAGACAGAGTAGGAGTCCACCAAATAAACAAGTTTCGGAATTCACATACCCCAATATGATTAACATACATGCACCTGTCTGGCAGTCAACCCCTGCATGTCCCAATGCTCTAATCCAGACTCCCTTTTGACTTCACAGGACAAAATATTTTCTAGTGAATGATATAAAGGCCAGGGAACCTGCAACATTAGATAGTTCTAAATTACCCTTTTCCTTCAGTTGCATGGTAATTACTAGATCTGTCGAGATGTCTATCCCACGAGAATCACGTCATATGCTTGACCAGAGGCTAAAAGGTATAATTAGTAATCTCTCAAATATATAACAGACAGGTGAGAATAGAGCGGAGAGACAGGGAGATGGAGGAGAATTCACTGTTTTCAAGGCAAAAGGGTAAAATGATCCCTGACAATTTTTTGACAATTTTCTTGCATGCTGTAATCAGTGTGATTGGCCAGAGGATAGAAGATTACAAGCTGTCCCTCTGTTCTTGCACAAAATGCCCTTACTTGGTTCAATCAACTCCCAAAGATTTACAGAAGAAGGATATTACTCCCAGGTGGATCAGGGAGCAGGAATGGACAAGCAGAATGCAAAAGGCTGATAAGTCTGTCGATAGATATATTGCAGACATAAAGACTAAATGTTCAAGACTGGGTAAATCCCCAGAGGAGGTAATGTCACACCGTGTAAGAGGCCTGGAACCTGATATCAAATCATTTGTACTATCTGCTGATTCAGTTGATATAGAGGAAGCAGGCGCAAACGCCATGATAGGTGAGGCAATTACAACCCCCAATGAAGAATGTGTTAGCAAGCCAGAAGGTAAGACTGAGTCCAAGATATCAGAAACTACTACCCTCCTTCAGGAACAACAAAATGAATTGTAAACGCAGCTCCTCGAGGCACAGCGCTCCGCTACGGCATCTCTGCTACGGCAGCTACAGACACGGTATCCGTGGACAATACCTAGTGCCTGATCTCAGGATAACCTTATACACACGGTTGCTGATATAAGTATGCAAGAACATTGGACGTGGGGCACTTCGAGTACTTTTTAACATAGCAAATCTTTACCCATCTTTTAATAGATATAGAAACGTCCAATGATGCACATGAATCCCATTTAGGTGCCCTGGTGTGGACTGGAAAAACTAAACGTTGAACATGTCCTGTGGTCTAGAACCAGGCCAAACTCTAAAATGAAATAGTGAATTTGGTCAGGCATACATGTTAATATTATATCAAAAAGGAGTTCTACCATGAGAAAAAAGATCACTTATATACAACGTGAATTGTAATGGTAGACATGAATATAAAGTATTATCTTGTGAACTGGAAACGTCACAAAAGGTATGTGTCTGTTACATTTGCAGAGCCGTTTACTTGCACTTGATTTTAATTGGTATGTTTGGCGTATATTGCT